>JAPKLY010000133.1:562409-595680 GCA_026898435.1 Prunella vulgaris | reverse complement strand
CGCATCGCCTATATAGGCGGAATCATGCCTCTGGGAGGCGCATCGCCCATATAGGCGACATCGTTAATATAGGCGGGATGAACATCGCCTATAAAGACGGGATAATCGTGCCCAAAGGCATCTGATGATAATCGTGCCCAGAGGCATCTGATGGTAATCGTGCCCGGAGGCATTTGGTGATAATTGTGCCCGGAGGCATCTGATGGTAATCGTGCCCGGAGGCATCTGGTGATAATCGTGCCCGGGGGCATCTGGTGATAATCGTGCCCGGGGGCATCTGATGGTAATCGTGCCCGGAGGCATCTGGTGATAATCGTGCCCGGAGGTATCTGGGATTTTAATTGCTTTAAAAAACAATTTTTTCCGCAGGGAACTTAATTACTTTAAGAAGCATTTTTTTTCCTCTGGAATTTAAATGCTTTAAGAAGCATTTTTTCCCTCAGGGAATTTAATTGCTTTAAGAAGCAATTTTTATTCCTTGAATTTAATCTTGCAATTAAATATAATTTTTATCTTGCAAGACTTATTTATTTAACTTGAGCCAAGCTTATTCAAATTGGGCCCAAGTATGTAGATTGGATCAAGGCAATATGCTAAAGTTATTAGTAATAAAACAGTAGATTCGGTTAATCTTTGTGGCTGGGATTGAATTTTTTTTTTTTTTTTAATATAGGCCCATTGTTTTTCCTCTGCTAATGAATGTATTGGGCATTAGCTTCTAACTTAGCCCAATTGAATGGGTCCAAAATTTAATTAACTTATTAAAATCATTGGCCCATTTATTTTCTTTAGAAATTAATGAGTTGGGCTTTCGCTTATAATTTAACCCAATCAATTGGGATACTCCTTCATTAGCCGACTTCCCCTTTTTTTCTTTTTAAGGTCGGTCATGATTAAGCTGTTGTAAAGGATGGTTACCTCAAATGTGCAAATGGATGCATCTCGGCTAGACATGAACGTCATTATATATGGAATTTCTTATGAACTCAACGTCCTTCTTCAATCTTCCACGAACATGTTTTAATATCGTATCTTCGATTCTTGAACTTCTTTTTCTGAAAAATTTCAAAGGAATTCATGAATTTTGTTGATGGGCTTCAAGCCCAAGATAAATAATTAGGACCCAATATAATTAGAACGAACTAAAAATAATAAGGCCCAAATAAAAAAGTAAAGCCCATTAATTGGGCTTATTTTTTTTTCGTTTTATTAAGAAGTTAGTGGCCTTTCTTTTATTAAGAAGTTAGAGGCCGAAGCCCATTAAGCAAAAAGGGCTTGAGGATTTTTTTTTAATCTAAAAAAGAAGCAGCCCATAAAAAGACCTAAGCCCAATTAATAAAAGAAAATGGCCAAAGATTCAGCGGTGGGTTTGAACCAGAAAATGGCCGAATGTTAGCGGTGGATTTTGTGCGTTCAATTCGCCGGATCACGCGCGCACATTTATGCGACTTGACTGATTCAGCGAGCGAATTGCGTCGACCGCATCGTGGTTCGAGCATAGTCGCTGAACGGAATTGCTTGGCCGTTCGACGTCGCCTATCAGTGGGTTACCGGTGCGCGAAAAAGGGAGCTGTCACGTCGTCGCGCCGTCGCAGGTCAGAGCGCCATCGTCGCAGCGCGCGGCGCGGGCGCACGGTCGTCGGAGTACAGCAGCCAGACACCACCCGTCACTATCGACGCGAACCGTCGCCGGGTTTGGGGCGTCGTGTGACGCCGTCGCGAGTATGGGCGAGCTGCCGTCGCTCAAGGGGTCCGTCGCCTTTGCGGTCGCGCGGCTGTCAATCCGTGGGTCCACTTCAGGGGACGACACGGTTCGTTGCGGGTAGGTGTCGATTTCATTTTCAATTTTGATTGAGTTGCTAGAAAACGATTTTTGGAAAACTGGGTTTGGTTTCGTAAACTGGAAAAATTGTGGGTTTCGTATCATACATAAAATTGTATAAATATATGTATGAACTTTTTTTTTTTTTTTGTACGAATTGAAATACAAATTATTTCATTTTGCTCTGGTAATCAAAATATTATTCTGCCGAATGCATAAATAAATTTGTATAAGCTAATACACCATTCTTCTTTGATTTTCACGAAAGGAGAATAAGAAAACTTATCTTTTAATTTATAGATTGTCTGATCTCGAAGGTTCGACCGACCCTCCTTCTAGCGCCAAATTGTTGATGTAAATTTCGTAAGCAAGATTATGTGGCAGAAATAACCTCGATTACACCAACAATAAGCTGAAATAGACGAGCGTGTGAGGTTTTATATGTAAGCAGATAGGTCTTTTATATAAGCACGTCGTTAGGGGTAAAATTTTGTATCTCTTATTCGAATGAATTCGGTTACATTTTAAAGAAAATACAAGCTGATGGATCGTCACCAGCCTGCTTCATCATAAGCTGCTGGCCAGCAGCCTGCTGAACAGCTACTTGCTTCACTATAAGCTGCTGACTCGTCACCAGCTCAATAACTGGTGACTCGTCAGAGCGTTCTTCAATCTGATTCTTTCTTTGTGCTCGATCAATTCTTCTGGACACGTCAATCCGGACTTGATTAATTACTTTTTTAAGCACGCACGTCGATTATTTTATCAACAGATTTAATTAATTAGTGTATTATATTATTGATATATCTAAGATGTTCAGTTATATTATAATACATTTGATTTTACTATAACATGTTATAATAATGATATGTGTTTGGTATTTAGTTATACTATAGTATTCACAATTATATCATATTATAGCGCATAATTTTAAATTGATATATTATAACGGACCAACGCCAGAATAAGACACTATAACAGTCTGCTCTTATGTTAGCTTCAATTAGGCTTCATGAGATTATTAATTATGTTCACTAACTTAGACTCCCTTGTGATTTGGACTGGTTGTACTATTGAGTGTAACTTTGGACTAGATTATTTTTTTCCCCTTAATTTATGATTAGGTTAAATTTTTAGTTAAGATTTCGGATTTCAATAAATGCTTCATTTTGAAATTAACATTATTTTGATGTATACTACTCACTTTTACCTTTTCTAAATAAATCAATTTAATCATTTTTTATTCAAGAGTACAATCATTTGCAAACGTCCAATATTTCATTTGCCTCGTGGCATGGGTGACTTCACTTCGGTCACTTTATGCACCATTACTGCTGTGCGAATTTCATACAATATAAAGAAAAAAAAGTCATTTTGACATCTTTGGAAATTGTAAAGCAAAAAAGTGAAAAAGGGTCCCTACCATCTATATTAACTAATTAAATATGTAATAAAATAGAAAGTCTAAATCTACCAAGAAGGGTATGCTGACTTTCTACTCTATGCTAATATAAATCAATTGGACATATCACCTAAGTGACATAAACCCCATTGCAAGAAAAATCATCTTCCTCACTCAATGTCAATTCCTCACTAGTATAATGGATACTAACGAGGCCGCTTGATTGGGTAATAAGGGTGGAAAATGAAAATAATAAAAATTAAGAAGAATTCATTTTTATTAATAGTGTTTGGTATTATTCATTGTACATGAATAAAATTATAAAAATATATTATAAAAAAGGTAATCACTAATTTCATAGTGATTACCCTTAATGATACCTATTATCATTACCATTTAAAAAAAAAAAAAACCAAGGGCACCTGAATTAGTTTATGTGTGACAATTTTATACCAAATTTGATCAAATGATGGATTTATGACAAATGGTTATTATAATAATATTCTTAACGTGTCTAGTTGGGTTATCGAATAAAAAAATACCTCAATTAAAAATAAAGAATATTTAAATGTTAAGACTTCTGTCTTTCAAAATTTGTTAGTGCTTTGAAATTTGCATGAGATTCTCTATGATTTACTTAATATAATATGTTCTCCTTTTTTTAAGAAAAAAATGAGTTAATAGTTTTATTTGTTGCTCGTTACGTCTTTCATAAATATAGTCTCAATATTTTAACATTTAGAAAAATAAGATACACATTATAGAATTTCTAAACTATATTAGAATTTCACATAACATTTTCAAATCACGAGACATTTAATCAAAAGGAGCATTTTGTTTTCCTCTCATAGAATCCATTTGTGAGAGTCTCTGTTGTATACAATTTAGTAGATTTATTACAAAATCAGTGGTTCCCCAAGTATATGATTATTGCAAAACGATACTCCCTCACTCCCAAATATATAGACTTGCTTGTTTGCACGTGATTTAATACAATATGTCAGAGGGTGTTATGAGATATTGTGAAGTTCGTTTACGAATAAAATAATTGATTATAGAAAGAGGACAAACATATTTTTCATAAACAATCACTTTATTCGTAAACGGACCTCACGATGTCCCTTAATACCCTCCAACATACTGCATAAAAACCAATATTGTAGAAGTCGAAAATCGATAATCGGACGCTTTTTTTCCGCCTATGGCCGCCTATTTTAAAAAATATATATAAAAATACAAAATTTGAGCCGCCTAGAGGCCTCCTAGACCCAAAAACGCCTAGAATTGACGATTTTGCAGAAATCGGGTCAGCAAGAGGCCGCCTAGGCCAATTTCTGCATCACTGATAAAAACACGTGCAAACAAACAAGCCTATATATTCGGGACGGAAGGAGTAGTATTTTATTTAATAGATAATAGTCTCAATCGTGCAAAAATATTTGTTAGATTAGTGTTGTTATTAAAATGTAACTATGTTATAGTTACATGTGAATAGTTCAAGTGATTAAAGTTTCACTACCTAAAATCTTGAGATCTTGAATTTGAGGCATGGAAAAGGAAAATTTATTCCCTGTTGATTCTCCTCAAGAGGCGTATTCCACGTTGGCACTTGTTTTTATCTTTCAATCTTATACATTTAAATATATACAAGTTCAAATTAAGTCTTTTTTAATTCATCAAATTATTATTTTTTATTTCTAATACATTTATATATATTTTTTCATCAAATTTTTATTATTTTATAAATTTAATATTTTATGCAGCTATAAAATTTAATTTTTAAACTTCTATGTATTTAATGGTATATAAGTCTAATCTGAGTTATATTTTTAAAGAAATTAAATTAATTATTTTTATTTCTAATTTATTTTATAGATGTTTTCACAAAACTTTTATTTATTTTGTAAATTTAATATTTTAGACTACTATGAAATTTTAATTTGTTAGTTTTTTTATGTATTTAATTATATATAAATCTAACATGAGTCGCGTTCTTTTTAGAACTCATCATTTTTTTCTAATTTATTTATATGTATATTTTCACTAATTTTTTAATTTTGTAAATTTAATATTTTAGACTAGTACCATAAATTTTTAATTTTTTATGCATTTAATAATACAAATTTCCGAATATGATGCATTTAACATTTCAAAATATTATAAAATGCATTAAAAATACTTGTTATGTATATAAAAAAAATTGAACTTCTTTTAATCGTCATAACCTCTTTCTCTTCCTCCTCATTCCCTACCTCTACGCCCAATCATTACTTTTTCTGGATTTGTAGCTATTAAGTTCAATATAAGATTGACACCTTCTTCAAGAACCACAGTTTGTGCCTGTTGCACATTAGTTTGTAATGGATCTTCAGGTTGTGTAGTGTCTTTCTTGGACAAATTAGAAATTTTCATCAGAGGTCTTGCCTGAACCTTGCAAACTGTCCTTAAGTGTGGTCTACCTGACTCCGGGTATTTGTAATAATATACTTGAGATGTTTTAGTTGAAAAGATGTAGGAATCTTACTTACATGTGTACTTTTTGTTGATGTTAATATCAACTATCTTGTAGTTTGCATCAACTCTTTTTTCTATTGGCTTTGGATGAAACTATTCACACAAGAAAAATAATTTTTTCGATGGTCACCATGGATATTCTACTTCAAGCACTTCTTGCAACACTCCATAGTAATCGACTAGTGCTTCGTTGTAGTTTTCACTTAGTAATGTAAATACTACTATTTATAGTGTCCTTTGTTAAAGAATAGACATCTGTATAAAAATTAAAATCATTTGCATAATAACCTTTATAAGATATCAACTGTTGTAGTGGTTTTTTTCTTAGAGCTTCCAGATGTGGATTGTGAAGTTAGTTATTTACTCACTGTAAATATATATAATTATCATTATATAAATAGTTAAATTAAAATAAAATATATAACACTAAGTGTTAGTTACGTAAGATTGGAACCAAAATATGAATTGATTGTGAACCAATTGATATACTTCTTCATTTGTGATGCATACTTCTTGTCGAGTGTGCTCACAAAATATCCTAACACATCAGAAAAATAAATAATTATTCAAAAATATTCATGTGTAAAAATAATACATATTCAACGTAAATTACTAGAATAAAATACTTATTGCATGTATGGTTGAATTTCATATATACTCATCAAAATATATGAAATCCTCTTTCCAGTTATTCTTAAACCACTATTTGATGGCCTTATCCAATGGTCGACTAGTGTGCAAGAATATAGATAACATATCTTCAAATTTACAAAGGGGATGTTCTACTCCGCGATCATCGTAATTGCGAGGCTCGTTTCTGATCTTGGTTTGAACTTTATCACCGAATTAATAAAAAAAGAATATTCCAACCTCTGCAGTGAGATATGCATTAGCAATGAATGCTTCAATGTGGGTTGTATTTTCATTATTGAGTTTCAAGTTAGGTAGATACCAAAATACATAAGCATTCAATATCACGGTTCAAGTTGTACAAAAAATAATTAACTATTATATATTTATAAATTAGTACATGTTTCTAAACTGCACTGGACCAGTGACTTCATATAGTCAGGGAACACGTAAGTGCTCAATCAAGTCAGAAAAGCTGAATGGAAAAATCTGCCCTAGCTTGGACAATATAGCAAAGATGCCTCTATCCAAACGTGCATGTTTTCAGCTGTAATCATTGAAGTGGTTAAATCTTTGAAAAAAAGATTTAATTTTGTGATGGCGCTCCATACAGGCTTTGAAAGTGTATAATGAAAGGCAATCAGTAATAAACGCATGGCAATCATGACTCTTCATTTTATTGACCTTCCTTATTTATGATCAAACAACCGACATAAATCTGATACGTAATTATTTGAAAAGTGCAGCACCCTCATCGACGTAAATAATTTTTTTTCTCTATTTTGGTGATCATAACTAGCTCATGAATATGTACATGTCTTTAGTCCTGTCTTCTGTATTCAAGATCATGTGGAATAAATTTTCGAACACATCCTTCTCTATATGCATCATGTCCAAATTATATTGAATCAATAATTTGCCCAATAAAGACAAGTCCCAAAAGATGCTCTTCTTCTTCCAACCACTCGTGATCTATTTATTACGATCCATTGCACCCTCATCAATTGTCTTCATCAAATCTGTTATAGGGACCTCATATAATAACGAATCACTAGAAATAATTTATTTACAGTTAAATTATAAATATGAGATACATAACATAAGTAGTGATTCAAATACAAGTTATATATACCTGATGAAACTTGTGGTCTTTGATGACATATTGCATCTTCATCCTTCAGAAAGTGCGCTTTGTCCCTTTAGAAGGCATGACATCACATAAAAACTTTTGATGATTGTCGAATCATGAAACGTTTCTCCTCAATGAAGCTAGAATGAATCAAACTCATCCATGCAGTACGAACATTCTAGTTTTCTAGTAGTTGACCACCTAGACAATATAGAAAATACTAGAAAGTCTCTAATATTCCATAACACAATAACTTGTAATATAATGTTCTCCTTCTTGTGCACATCATATGTCTCTATTTTCGTATGCCATAAAGATAACAACACTTTAATCAGTGACTGAATTTTGACATCTAGAATATGCTTATGGTTGTGTAGGCCAAGATCAAGACAGTGAGAAATATATGTTGAGGCTTCATGCACAACCAATGAGATAGATTGTATGGAGTTAATAATGCATGTTGCAACGAATATTTCTCCCCATGCATTTTGAATGGAGCAAATTCGTTCAATGCTCAAACTCAGGCTCACATTTATCTACTCACTCGTAAAATCAGAAAACTCTTTATCAAGATATTTTCATGTCTTACAGTTTGCAAGATGTTACATATCACCAAAACTCTCATTAGAACACTCCTCAGCATGTCATGCAATGTCTTTAACAGTGGTACTAGACTAAATATAATCTCTTCAAACAATCAATGATGAGAAGTTAATACATAGACTAGAAGCCTTCTTCTGAACTTTTTTCTTATATTTTCTACGACCAGTTGGTTTGTACTAAGGGTTACTGCACATACTGCACCGATCATTTCTCTCATTATGACCCAAAAACAACATACAACAATTTGTACAACAATCAATCTTCTCAAATGGTGAACTTGTATATTTCAAGAGCCTCTTGCTTTGATAGAAATTTTCAGAGGTTATGTTATCTTGAGGTAAGGCCCTTTTAAATAATTTTTTAAATTGATAAAAAACTTTCTGACTGATCTACTTTCAGTTTTGATAGACAATATTTGAGCATTGAATTACAACTATATCTCAATATCACAACTAGAAAATAAATTTTGATCAATGATTTTGAGCATATAAAAAAAAATTCTTTAAGCGAGAATTTAGTTCCCCCTCCATGGTTGTGTGATGACCACCTAAAACAGACTCATTAACTATAATCATCATTAGTACATATAAGCTTCCTCATCCTTCTCCACATGTGGTTCGAATTGAGTATATGGATCATAGTTTGCACTAACCTCAAATCTCTCACCTTCACCACTACTCTACTGACCATAAATGCATCATCTATTTAGGAATCAAAATTCAACTACTCTTCACCATGAATGGTCCAATTATAATAAAATGGAACAAAGACCATCACAAGATGAATTTTAACCTCATCAATGCTCTAGAATCTCATATTCCTATATGTTTACCTTTACACTGACGTCTGATCCGATTAAATGATCCAGACAATGTGGATGATGAGATACAAACTCAATAAATCCATCATTTTTACTGAGAAAGTGATAATTGATGTCTCCTTGTAACATAAGAGGCATCGAGTACATCCAACCACGGTTTGAAATTTTCACCCGTCTCAAAGTACGCATATATCACATATTAATTTAAAAAATTCAGCAAAGTATTGACTGTAAACAGATATATCCATTTTTTACACAAATTTAATATAATAATATATCAATTACACTAAACTAAATCAAATACATGTACATCACATGTTAATTCCAAATAGTTTGAACAAATTTTCGACTAAAAATAGGTATATTCATATTTATTTTTTGTATAAACACAATATAAAGACATTAAATCATACTAAACATATCAATAAATAAACCAAAATTTTTATCTAATAATTTTTTTTTTTATCAAAAACTAAATTATATGTACAACAAGAGATTAGAATGGTAAAACTGAAAATATATAGTGAAGTTGAAGCAACGAGCACAATATGATATAGACTCGTTTGATTGCTACCATCACTTTATAATGACCCTCGTGTGAGATTTAATAGAGGAAAATTATTATTATTTTCAATTTTTTTAAAAAAAATAGGCAAAAGGAAGAACAAATTCTATTCTATATAATTTTTTTATCAGAAAAAAAGATTTTATAACATAAAAGGGTATAAGGAATACCCCCAACTCAAGTACAAATGGTTTTTGACAATATGACAAATATGAGCTGAAAATAAACAATTCACCAAGACATCACATAGTACATACTTATTTTTAAAAAATACTTGAATTCTTCACCCAGCCCTCGAAATATCCTAAAGCCTCCTTGCAACCTTTAGCCATAAACCAACTCCAAATGTGAGCCTTAAGTTCATCTAATAATTCCTTGCAAAAAAGAATCCTTATGAAATATGGTAGCATTTTTTTTTCACACGATCCCAAATCGCACATAACCATACATTTACTGCAAGATTCTTACCATTCTTCCCTTTGATTAATCTACTAAAGAGAAGTAGATTCCTCGTCGGGTCTGATGGTAAAGCCACTTTATGCCCCAACCATTCAATACAACTCATCCAAAAACAATAGGAAAAAGCACAAGCAAAGAGAACATGAGATACCCTCTCTGTTGCATTGTTACAAAAGATACAATTAGGATTAACCTGAGTGGGCAGGATATTTCGGCTGATTGAATTGGAGAGTATTGGAATGCAGTGCCAAAGAACTTTCCATGTGTTAATAATGATCTTCGGAGGAGTGAACTATTTGCGATCTTCTAGGTGGTGGTAAAATTTCTATATTATATTGAACCGGGTCATTATTGCTAAACTACTCTAGCCAGAAATGATGATTAGTGACCGATAAGAGGCGGCCTCTACCTTATATTTGATATTAGTGACTGTTTTTGTTGTTGTAATTAAATTAGTTAAAGTCAAACCCGATTCATTATTATCAACGATCTACCATAAAGGTGCACATTAACAACCGCCATGAGACAATTGCTAATCTTATTTCAAATATTACAACAATTATTGGTAAAAAAATATTATCAAAACAATGCCATTCGCCTTTCTAGGTAAAAGCAGTTATTGATGTTAGTCGCTAATTAGCGATCAATAGTCAAGTCGATCGCTAATTGGTCGTTAAATTTTATCAATTGATTAGACACTAATATTGATTGCTAATCGATCGCTAATACCACCAATTAATGATCGATTTATCGGCGGTTGCTATTTTGATCGCTAAAACGTAAATTTTTCGTAGTGAGTCTTGCATGGACAAATTTCGATATATAACTTATTTGAAGGGTATTAGTTTTTTTATTAAAAAATATTAATTATTTATGCTATAAGTTGTTTGTTTTGAATGGTATTAGCAATTTCATTAAAAGATATTAGTTATTTCATTAAAAATTATTTTATTATAAAATATTAGTTGTAAATTAATTTAAATCTGTTCACATAAAACCAACTCTACAATTTATGTGATTTATTCTCACATAAAACCAACATAAAATAGTAAAGTTTATTTTCCATGTCTTGATCACTATTCTAAATCACAATGAAAGAGAAGGAAAAACATGTCCCCTACATAATGATCATGATTTTGGAATCATGATTACATCCCATAAGACCACTAGTTAAGGCTTTACTAATTAATAACCTTTTGATATTTTAACCTAGTGATTACATTCTCTAACCATCCCCTTTTTGACATTTTAACCTAATGATTACGTACATTATATATATAACTAAACTAACCCCCCTGACCTGCCGACAACTAAATATTCACATTGTTAAATCCAATATGCAACTTTAGCACATAATTGGAAATCATTAATCTACTCTACTCTTATACTCACAAAATTGAAGTAAATTTTCCAGGAATATCTACTAATTAAGAACAAGAGGCTGTCCAACACAATTTTATGATGTTATACTACATACATAATATATAGCTACATCTGTCCCCCGAAAGTCTGCAATACTTTTGAGGGCACTGTTCTTACAAAAAAGTGTGATGAATAGAATGTGTAGGATGAAGATTGTGAGATATGAATTTTAAGGGTGAGATTTAAAAGAATATTTTCATTTTATAAATATATAAATTTTTATAGAATAAACTAAAAAGAAAATAAAAGTATGTAAATTTTTGTAGGAGAAACTAATAAAAAAAATTATATATATACACGAGAAATGGAGGTAGGTAGTAACATATATAAGCACGTGGTACACTGCTGAGCAGTGCCAAATAAAATAGTAAAGAAAAATTCCGAGTAGACCGCATATCAATTTCATGGTGTTGTTTTTCAAATATATATATATATATATATATATATATATATATATATATATTTGGCTATTCGTATCATATATAGTATTATAAAAATCAACTTTGACGTCATTTTTTGCTATTTTTTGTATTGTTACTTTTACATTTAAGCAAATCAAGATTTGTGCCAGAGTTGATGATGTCAGACAATAATTAGACATAAATTGAGTAATGTATAAAGATAGATGTAAAAAGTTTTTTGACCCACTTATAAATGTTCATTTTTATCCCAAAAAATTTAATTATTTAATTTTGGTTCCGTAATTTTTTAAGTTATCTAATTTTAATCTCTTTTTCATTGAAAAAAATAAAAATAACGTTATTTTAACCATACACAGTGCACATGGTGGTTATGCTTTTTGTTGATACTCTTGATGACGTGGATGTCAAATGATTTTTTTCGTTTTGTGTTTTCGTATTTAATTTTTTATATTACTATAATACTAGTAAAAAATAATAAAATATTTGCAAGCTAGAATGCCGAAAAATTTTCAAATTCTATTATCATACCATACATGCATGACAAAAAATAATGCTCTTTTCACTTTTTGGACAAAAATGAAATTTAAATTAGAAAATCCAAAGAATTATGGAACCAAAATTTAAGAGTAAAAAATTTTAGGATAAGATCAATAAGTCATGTGATCAAAATACCTTTTTTCACTATAAAGTTATGGCCCACTGAGACAAATAATTTTTTTAACTAAGTACCTGTTTTCAACCTCTACAAAAATAGTAGAAGCATTTTTTTTTAAAATTTATCTCTTACCAATTTAAAAAAAAAAATCACTTCTACACTTTTTGTAGAGGTTGAAAACATGCCTCAAGCGATTTGCGAAAAAAGATGAAAATTACGGACCAAACCAAAAAAAAAAAAATCTTTTATCTCATATATATACTCTTTCTTGTTGAAGCTACAAGAGGAATGAGTTAGAGTATCAAGAGCGAAACACGTTTTTATTAATTTGTTGATGGATATATATGTATGATATGATTACAATTTGGTCATGGGAGGACCAATTAAGAGAGAGAAACACACAATGGATTTTTCCTTATATATTTTGTTTATTGAGCTAGCTAGCTGATCATATATTAATCCAAAAGGGGAAAGGAAGATGAAACATCTAATTTCATCAACTCCTCTAAATCCCAATATTCCCCCACCCTTAACCCTAATTCTCCTAATATTAATTCCCAATAATTACCCTCCTCCTCCTCCTCCTCCTCATGATTAAGCTGGTTACTATCATTCCTACTCTCTTCGATTTTCGAGCTCGGAACATCAAAGACTCCATGCGCCACGATGTTGGTATGGTCATAGTCGACGAGGGTAGTAGTAGTAGTGTCATTGATGCATGGTTGTACGTCGAGGCCGTACAACGTGGACATGTAATTTAGGTCAGGAAAGCAGCTGGGATCCATCGAAGATGAGTCCATTAATAGCATGCCCTGCATCATCATATTATGTTCTTCAGTCATGCCATGATGATGATGGGGTATGGGGGCCACTAATAAAGAAGAATCGTTTGTGTAATTTGGTGATGTAGTGGTGGAACATGATGACTTATTTGTCCTCAGAGTTTTTTTCATTGTTGAATTCCAAAAGTTTTTTATTTCGTTATCAGTTCGTCCGGGTAGATGTCCAGCTATTTGAGACCACCTGCACATATATATATATATATATTATTATAACAAATGCAAAATATATATTATAAAATAGATAATTTATTAATTTACCAAATATAGGCTAGCTAGCTAGAAATTAAAGTAGTATTATTGTTGATCCTTTTCTTCATGCATGATTAATATAGTACACCCTTATTACATTATAATATTGTAGATAAGAAATCTAACCTAATCAATCGTAGAAAATTGCTAACTCTGATTTTGGTATGGCGTTGGATTTCTTATAGTTAAAGTCTTTTTGGACAAGAATTCCTATTAATTAATATATGTACGAGGTTGTTGGCACTTTTGTACCAAATTAATATTTGTATATATAATTTATGTCGAAATATATAGATTCCTAGCTAATTTAATAATATTCACAAATTCTCGTGTAAAACTTATAAATTTGTTAATTAATAGTATGGTATTAATATTATTACATATATTAAACGAAACAATTTAATTAGCTAATTATTAACTATATTTAGAATATGAAATCTTAATTATGCAGGTATCAATGAGTATAGTATATCATATAATTATATATATTTACTGATATATAAACAAGTTTCACAGTGGAATTAAGGAGAATTGGCTCACAAAATATATATATAGCTAGGGAGCTAGGTAATGCAAGTGAAAGGTTGATTATTACGTGATTGACAAAACTCACGATCGAGTTATCATGATAGCACACCCTAAATTACTATTTGATCCCGTTGATGTGATCATTAATTTATTATTTTTAATCATCAGCTTGTTATTTTTAATTAGTTTCTGCAATATATATATATATATAGTATCTGTACGTACTACTTATATTAGAAAATATATACTGATAAATTATATGCATATGATTGGGTAGCCAGATATATTCAATTGTGACAAAATATTATGTGCACTTTTTGTGTATGGTAACCATTAATTAATACTATATTATTTTTTAAGAACTAATAATTATTGCTGGAAAAAAAATTGACATAATTAATTATTAGTTATAAAAAAACAAATACTATTGAAACTACAGGATCTTTCGATTAAGATCGAACAAATTAATTGAATAGTGTGTTATATATATATAGTAAAATATTGGCACATATATATTCAATTCATCTTTGAGATTAATTAACAACTTAGAAATGGACTTCGATTCATGGCATTCATACTAATTTTAATTGCATGTGGGAGGCTTTTATATAATACTCCCTTCGTCCCTATATAAACTTCTTGTTTTTTATTTGTTGTTTTATTTAAAAAATGTATTATTTATTATTATATGGTGGGCCATATGCTGACTTTTATATAAAGTAATGAAAAGTTGTGAAAAAGTAATGGGAAATTATCAAAAAGTAATGAGGAGTTGAAAAAGTGGTATTTGTTTATTAATATATGAAATAGTATTGTTGCTTTTTATGGAATGAGAAACTTATAGTGGGATATCCAGAAAAGTAAAGTGAGAAACTTATAGTGGGACGGAGGGAGTACTTATTTTACATATATTTCTTTTTGGATTTATTATATTTACTTTTATATAGATATTACAAAACAATAAATTTAGATGGCCGCCATATACAATACAATACATGCCTACTTGAGCACTGAAATTTGATTTTCAGATTTTATTACGATGCCACATATATATAATTAAGTACTATAATATTTTTTTTTATATATATGGAGAGAGAGACATAACGTAAATATATTGAGTTTTGTTGAAAATAAAAATTAGATAATAAAATAATACTCCCTCTGTCCATGAAACTTTTTCCCGTTTCTTT
Source organism: Prunella vulgaris (assembly GCA_026898435.1). NCBI lineage: Eukaryota > Viridiplantae > Streptophyta > Magnoliopsida > Lamiales > Lamiaceae > Prunella > Prunella vulgaris. Next base: position 580,428 of record JAPKLY010000133.1, on the reverse strand, counting down.
GTGGGCATGAGATTTAATGAAAAGTAGTATTATATTGAAATGATAGATAAAGTAAGGGAAAAATAAGAGTATTGTGGGGCCCAAAATTTTATTGTGAGTGTAGTTTGTTTCCATATAAGGAAATGAGAAAATTTTTTGTGGACAAACAAAAAAGAAAAGTGAAAAATAATTTGGTGGGCAGAAGGAGTAATTGTTGATTGATGACATAAAAAAATTTGCATTAGACGTGATCCTTTTATAAGATTTTAGTAATGTTTTTGAAAATTCTAAATGATTAAAGTGTCACACATAACTGAAAGATCTATAAGTAATTCCCCGGTAAATCAATTTAAAATAATTTTAATTATTTTTATCATACAATAATTAAATAAAATAAAATTCAGGTGAGCAGACCTGTTGCCAAGAAGAGAATGAAGGTGAAAAATGAGGTGCTCCTCCTCGGGGGAAAAGGCGCCGCGCTTAAGGTCGGGCCTCAAATAGTTGATCCACCTCAGGCGGCAGCTCTTCCCGCAGCGGTGGAGGCCGGCGTTCCGGGCAACGTCGGTCCAGCAGCCCTGCCCGTTGGTCAGCATGTACTTCATCAGCTTCTCATCTTCCTCCGGCGACCAAAGCCCCTTTTTCAGCTTATAAGGATGCTCGGTAGGCTTCCTCATTCTCTCACTTGTCTATTTTAGTGATTTGTCCAGGAGTTTTGATTCCCTTATAACTGTTTGATGTGGAGGGGGTGATGTCAAGTATATAGAGGGACAAAACAAGAGAGAGAGAGAGAGAGAGAGAGAGAGAGAGATGATTATTATAATGATGATGATGATTGTTGTTGTGGGGTTTCAATTTGTTTGCTTAGGAATGGGGAATTGAGGAGGGTGTTAAATTTCTTGAAATTGAACCTTCGCTAAATAATATTATAATGATGATTGTGTGGGAAATACTACTGTTTGGTTTTGTTTCTTTTCCCACGTAATAAATGTGACCAATTGTTGTAGTTTGGATTATGTATTTCGCTTCAACCTTTTAATTTCTGTTTACGCCTACGTACGTATTCCATACTTTTAGGAATTAATTATGCATGTTAATCGACTGAGATTTTTTTTTCTTCAAATACTATGAGTGAGAGTCTTGTGTAAAACGTTATTATATAAATGTATGTCCATTTCAGTACATTTGAGATGCACTTTAGTTTAAAATATACTCCTTCCATCCCACTATAAGTTTCTCACTTTCTTTTTTTGGATGTCCCACAATAATTTTCTTATTCCATAAAAAGCAACCACACTACTTCATATATTAATACACATTACTTTTTCACAGCTTCTCATTACTTTTTCACAACTTTCCATTATTTTATACAAAAGTCAACATTTGACCCACCATATAATAATAAATAAATACATTTTTTTAAACAAAAAAAAACAGAAAACTTAAAGACAGACGGAGGGAGTATAATATTGAGTTTGAACCATAAACCATATATGATCATAATATATGTTATATGAGATAAGTATAATGTATGAATAAAACTACAAATTTTGATTTGAAGAGCCCTATTTGGAGAGCCTTTTGATAACAATTCTCCAAAGTATCATGCTAAATATTAAAAAAAAAAATTATCTTAACTGCTGTGTAAGTCCAAATGTTAGACAGCGGTTGAAAAACACTCTCTAAGAAGAGTTTAGACTGCAGGTTAAAACAACTTTATAAAATTTCACTTAGAGATTAGTTTTGAACCGTTGTCTAAGGTATTTTTTTTAATTTACAATTTATATATATATAAATATTATAGACTTATAACCGTATAATATTAATTAATTTTTTAATTTATTAATTATATATTAATAAATTTTAATTAAAATGATCAAGAGATTACATTTATATATAATGCACTCATGTTAATAAATAGTAAAAAATAAAAAATATAATTATTTTATAATTTTACTGAAATATTTAAAATCAAAACAGTCAAGAAAGGTGTATATGTTATAAGTACTCGTGTTATTAAAATAAGATTACAAAGATTGTAATTTTATAATTTTTTTAATTTAAAATTTATTTTTAAATTAATACAATATATATATATATATATATATAATTACACTTGAGTGAGACACAATACGTAAAATCTCTCCTATATTTGGAGATCGTGTGTTCGAATTTTCATGGGTGCGAAAAGGGTGTTGTGAAACACAAGAAAAATGCTCTTGGAGAGTAGTTATAAACTGCTTTCTAAGAGCGATTCTTGAAGAGCGGTTAAAAATACTTTTCTAATGGCTATTTTGGAGAACGGTTTTTTAATAGCTCTCTGAACTTAAAGAGCTGTCACTTGGAGAGTCCTTATAACCGTTCTCTAAGTAAAAAAAAAAAAGGGTTCTTCAAGGTCAATTCTGTATAGTGGAGAGTAAAGACACATTCTTAATTATACAACTTTTTGTCCATATGTAATTTTATGAAAAAAATACAAATTGGTTCAACAAATTCACACAAATTACAAAATGGTTAATGTGCATGTTGATAGAATTTATTAACAACGTTTGTTTATGTGGCCTTATGTCATGTTAATCCTATCAAACAATAATCCAAGATTTTATGTTCTTGGATGTAAAATATGAGGAGAGAGTAGAGAGTTTAGAGAGAGAAATATTGCAAGAGTAGTAGTATTGATTTTCAGAATTGTGAGAATTGTGTGAATAGTACAAGAGAGGTCTTATTTATAGGTGTGCGAGTGTGAGACGGCACCTTACGAGCCTATGTGGCTTCCGGTGTTGACGAGGATTCCTTACCCTCGTCTTGGTCTCTCACACTGCTCCCTTTATCATGCCTCATCCTACTACTATGCCTTAGACTGGATGGGCCTCATTAAAAACCTCGCCGTAAATCACCCTTGTGGATAAACCGGACGGAGGGAAAAAGAGCACACCATCGGGGTTCTATTCGACTAATAGGCGAGCTCGTCGGCGAGCTCGGAGATGAGCCTAGGTGGTTTGGGCGAGCTCCAGGGCGAGCTCTGGTGCCTTGTGTGGCCCACGGACGTTATGCGATGATGGAGCTCGGCGAGACCTTCCCATGGATAAAAGGCGAGCTCTGGGCGAGCTCAGCTTGTAGGTTACCTCCATGTGGGCGAGCTCCGCATCTTCAAGGATCCTGGTGGGTCCTGGCGACCTGCTAAGCCTAGCGTAATTGCCCCATGTCGATAGTGTTAGTTCGCCGTATCAACAGTGCAAAAAAAAAAAAAAACTTCCGTTCAAACACAAAAAACACTTCCGTACAAATTTTTATGAACCAATTTGTAAATATAGTGATTTTTTTAACCAATATGTAAACCACCCTAATTTTATTTGTTGGGAGTTGATCGTCTTTATCTCCACCGAGGGAGAGAGAGTTGTGACGGGCTCAGACTTCTATTCCCAGTTATGGTGTAGGCACCAAAATTAAAATAGAATTGACAAATTACAAAGAGATATTTTCACATAGAAGAAGACTTACACCATGTCATTTTCGCTAATAGACAGCGGTTATTACCTGTTGTTAAAAAGGTTAAAAACTCGCTCTTGTACATGGTGATATTAAAAGGGCCACCGAAAGACATCGGTTTAAAACTGTTATAAAATGTTTATTTAACAACGATTTTTGACCGCTATCGTATGTTAAAAATCGCTATTTTATAAATTCTTAATTGTTCACCTTATAAAATCTACCACAACAGTTTTACCCCAACTATAAGGCCGGGTATTAATCGTTGTTAAAAGTACCTACCATAGCGGTTAATACACACTCTCATTGAGCTCATAATTTACTAAAAAAAGGAACCTGCAACACCAATTTTTTACTCCAGTTATAAGAACGATTAATAGTCGATGTTAAAAATATTTATCATAGTGGGCAATACCCGCTTTCATTCATGAACTCAACTTTATAATAATATTTACAGCGATTTTGCAATTTTTTTAGGAATCCCTGTAATACCTTTTCAAATTTTAATTATAATAAAAAGTAAATTTAATACTACCTCCGTCCCCCAAAAGTTTACGGTACTTCTGGGGGCATGACTTTTAAAAAAAAATGTAATGAGTAGAATGTCTATGGTGGAGATTGTGAGGTAAAGATTTTAAAGGTGGAGATTTAAAGGAATATTTCCATTTTAAGAGTGTGCAAACTTTTGCTGGACAAACTAAAAAGGAAAATATGCAAACTTTTGTGGGACGGAGGTAGTATAAAATAACATTAAAATTTTCAAAAATAAATCTAAAAACTTAAAAGTTCATAACATTACTAATCAATTGTTACAATAATCTTTAAAATGCATTATATCAATATAAATTCAACTGTCAACAGTGTCCAATATCTAAATTAACTACATCATAATAATCAACTATAGTCTTTGAGCAACACTTTTGATACACTCCTATAACATATTTCTCCTCCATTCCTTGGTTCACAACTAAATGAAAGTGGCTCACATTCAAGATCAAGTGTCACATTAAAAAAAAAAAAAACATCAAGAAACAACCAGAATTTTGACCAATTAACTATAATTCACACAAAATTAAATTGCTAAAAATATATACAAAATCTTCTTGAACTATTGAACATTATCATTTCTAGAAATCATTCTAAATTAAATTTGTGGCTCCCCACAAATTACACAACACAAATAATTGCACGACATCAATATATTCACAAAATTCATGTACTAAATTTGTTATTTTTATGTTTAATCTAAAAGTATTTCCAACATTTAAAAACTTTTAAAAGTTAAATTGAAAGTTGATATCATAAAGGAAGAATGACATTCTAGAGAGACATACCTTCTCAGAGCAATTGTATTAGGTTCAGGCATACTCTCTCTCTCTCTCTCTCTCAAGAATAACAAATCAGTAATACCCCAATAACAACTCATTAATATCCTAAGAGTAAGTCATAATACTCCACGAACAAGTAAACAATATTGCAAGAACAACTCACTAAACCCCAAGATCAAGAGTAAAAACTTAATAATACCCAAGAACAAGTTAGTAATACCCTAAGAACAAGTCAGTAATATCTCAAGAATAACTGAATAAGTTTGAAAAATATCTAAAAAATAAATTGGTAATACCTCAATTACTAAAAAATACACAGAACGGAGTGTAACTGTACATTTAAAAAAAATATTGAAGTCAAATCTGAACTTAAAAGTGCATCCTAGAATTTGTCATTTTGCAATAATTTACTTGTGTAGTAGTAAGGTTAAAAGTATTTGTCCGCAGAGTAACACAATATGTGGGAGAATTTTTATATTTTGCATGAAAATATCTTTCTCATATTAGTAACACTTGTGTTTTTATAGTGAAATATTCTAAAATACTATTTCTACCTGCTAAATTTATGCACTATTTTCTTTTATGGAAACTATCACATTTATTTTCACTCTTACAATTAATTGGTTTATTCATAAGTGGAGCTCACAATACCTTTACTTTATTTAAACAAGTAAAAACAAATAATTATTTATTCTTATAATAATACATATTTATCCATATATTAACACAATCTAAAGTAAAAAATTTGAATTCTGTACATGATTTTTTTTTTTTGTAAAGATCCACCAACTCGGCCAGAATTTGCTAGATTTTTAGTTTTTATCATATTTTACGCATTCAGCACCCGTAGTATATGGGAAAATAGAGTATTTTGTCCCTTAATTGTTTTGACTTTATTTTTAGTTTTATTATGTTTGGACTTTCGTTTTTTGTCCTATAAGTTAAAAAAAAAAAAGAGTTTTTGGTCCTACAATCGAGAGTTGAAGGTTACTCAACCGGTAATGATTGCATTTAAAAAAAATTAGTGAAATATCTATATAAATGAATTAGAAACAAAAATAAATTAATTTGATTAATTTAAAAAATAAAAGTCATTCAGTTCGGGTTTATATACAATTAAATATATAAAAAAACTACCAAATTAATTTTTTTAGTAGTGTAAAATATTTAAATTTATAAAATTAAAAAATTATTTAAATATATATAAATACATTAGAAATAAAAATGAATTAATTTGATGAATTTGAAAAAAAATGTGAATCAATTTGTAATTATATACAATTAAATACATAAAAACTAAGAAAAGATCATGTCACATCATCATTACCGGATGGATCCCGATTATAGGAATAAAAATTAATTTTCTTTTAAATTTATAGAACAAAAAACAATAATAAGATATTAAGATTAAAAAAAAAATTCTATTTTCCCATAAAATATTTCAAAGGAGCATAATTTAATTGAAAAATAAGTGTCAAATTTAAAAAATAAACCGAAAATTTGGGCTTTTCAAATGATTACACGTCCGCCTCGTGTTAAGTGTTGGCTGGCGCTAGAAGCAAAGTAGAGGATAAACCTCAGTGCCTCCCTTTTGTCAGTCGCCCAACGGCAGCGAAGAGAGCAGGCATGTCGTCATTGGACATATGTGCCTCAATTCGTATCTCTAAGAATTGCTCTTCACTCTCTTATGGACCTAAATGTTTTCAATCTCCCGCCGCCGTCTCTCTCTCCACCCACCGCCACCAATTTCACCTTCGGAGCCCGCCATTCGCCCCCTTGTCCGTTGCCCATTTCTCCTCAGAGGCAGAGCCGGAAGGTAGTGAACTTTACGAAGAACAGACGTCATCGGACGACGAGGAGGCGGAGGATTTTGACGTCCTGGAATTAGAGCGCCAAGCTAGACAAGCCGTGAAGGAGTACTCTGATTCCTTGTCTCGTGAACTGAAAATAGGTTCCAATTTTTCTTGGGTTTCCCTTTATTGATACTTTAAATTTCATAAATTATTGGGTTCTGAAATGGGGGTATACCATGGGTTTTTGTGCTTCTGAATTTGGTTATCTTGAATTGTTGCTTAGGATTACACATTGGTTTTTAGTAGTAATGAAAACATAACCTGTGAGAGATGCAGAAATTTTAGCAGGTATTCTGCTCCATTAAGACACTCTTGTTGATAATCTGCGATTAACTTCAGAAATCTTAATTAGCTGCTTTGGAAATGTTAACTGGAGGACTACATTCATGATTTCCCTGCCCTTCGTTGATCTCTCCTGAAGAATTACCATGTTTTGGTTCTGAAAATTGAAAATTATTTCTATGGGGCCTTTGGAGTGTTTTGACATGTGTAAATACTAAGATCTCATAATAACGTGATGTTTTCAGATGATGAGATTTCCAATCAAAAGGAAACTCGAGGAAAGCAGAAGAGGCGCACAGAAACTAGTAGCAATGTCAGTGGAATTCTTTCTTGCTCTTCATATTTTCTCTTGTATTGTTTTCTGAGGCTATCTCTCTTACTAGAATAAAGATGACAAGAGATTAGAGTTGGGTCTGCATGAAAGTGCACATGCATTAGAAATATGTTGAAGTAACAGTAACAGTAAATATTGTTGTTGATTTGGTTTTATAAAGTTACATGAGCTTTTTCCAACAAAAAAATATCGACGTCACTGCAAAGCTTAAGCAAGTTTATGTCACTGTTTCTCCACGTCTGGAGATCTTTTTATAGCGTTTCCTCCTTATCTTGATTTTATGCCAATTAAATTTTACCACAGATTCCTGATCATCTTCTGCCAAGGGTTGCAATAGTTGGAAGGCCAAATGTTGGTAAATCGGCACTCTTTAATCGTCTGGTTGGGGTATGTATCAGTAGCCATATTGATATGCTGTTGAAATGTATATGTAATAGTTTTTTTAGTCCTGTAAGTTACCCTTGTTTTGGTTTAAGTCCTGTCGACTTCTACGAATTGAAAATAGTCTAGAAACTTTCATTTTTTTGACATGTTAGACCAGTAACTGACCCTAGGAGGTGAAACATTAGGTTGACCAATTAGAATCTTCCACGTGGACAAATCAAGCCCTGCCACATAGCATTAACTAGATGTTTCGTCTCCTACAGCGGTTACCAGAGTAAAATATCGAACAATTGAAACCTATTATACTATTTTCAATTCATGAAAGCCAGTAGAACTGAAACTGAAATGGGGATAATTTACAGGACTTAAAAACTACGTTCCCTAAAATGTGTGTTATTTAAATTCTTGATTTTGATTCACTTTTACTTACGAAGCTTAACTCATTTACTCAAGTTTTCTATGTTATAGGGAAACAAAGCCATTGTGGTTGATGAGCCTGGAGTTACGAGGGACCGTTTGTATGGTAGATCATTTTGGGGTTTGTATGAGTTTATGTTAGTGGACACTGGAGGTGTAATTACAATATCAAAGCATCAGAAAGATGTTATGGAAGAATTAGCTGTATCAACAACTATTGGGATGGAGGGGATTCCTCTTGCCTCCAGGGAAGCTGCTGTTGCAAGGATGCCTTCCATGGTTGAGAGACAAGCTGCCCTTGCTGTCGAAGAGTCTTCTGTCATCATTTTTGTTGTTGATGGTCAGGTATGTTTTCTTTCATTTTACTGATTTTGTGTGGTAAACCCAGCACATTTCTAGTCCAAAATTCCCACCTCCTGTTCAACTTTCCGTTTTCATGTCATTTTAGTTGTTGTCGTAGGGGAAGAAAGAATGGTAGCTCTTATCTAGGTTAGAGGTTTAAAATATGAGATGTGTTAGTGATGGAGAATACGATAATGATGATAAAATTGAAAAGGGGGATTTGAAAGTTAATTGATTTATATTTCTTAATTTGTATTTATCTATATAATTCTGCGAGATTAGAAGTTTGATTTGATTAGTATTTATAAGATATTAGGATTTTATTCTGTAAGTATACGTAGTTTATTCAGTAAAGTTTGTTAGGTTTTATTGCTATAAATAAGAGTTATGTTCCATGTAAAAGGGAGTTGAATTATGATACAAAAATATTGGTTTTTTCCCTTTTGTCGCATAACTCCAGTTGAATCAATGGGTTTTGTTGAGATCATTACGATTCTTGTTGAACCAACGGGTTTCGTTTTAGTATTTATGGTTTCACTTTGCTGCTATATCAGTTAGTAATCCTTGAAATTCAAAAGAACTAGCTAAACCAGGTTTATCTGATACTGTTAATGTTGTTAATTCAGTCCAGAAGAGTGGCAGAGTTATCTGCAACTCACTAGACTTGGAAAAAACCCATAAGGCCTACTAATGAGATTTCTTAATTTATTTTTATCATGGGCATTCTGTAATGAACTTTTTACAGGCAGGTCTAACTGCCGCGGATGTTGAAATTGGGGATTGGCTGCGCAAGAACTATTCTCACAAACATGTTGTTCTTGCTGTCAATAAATGTGAATCTCCTCGTAAAGGCATGTTACAAGCAACTGATTTCTGGGCTTTAGGGTGAGCCTTAAATTTTCCTTTTCATGTAATTTGTTTATGAACAGCTGGTGGGGGAAAATGTTCTTTTAGGCCCGCCTTTTTTTGTGGGGGGTGGGGGGGATTGCAAAGGACTTTTATGCTATGAGCCTGTATATTAAGGACAGTATTTTTATTTATTTATTTATTTATGTAGAAGTTGGCCAAAATGATCTGAATTTGCCAAGTTATGCTAAAATTGCACATGCGTCCCATGCGAGGACCGAAAATCGGGTTTTGATCCCTGTAAATTAAGGACAATGTTTTTTATTTATGTAATTGTAGGCCAAATTAACTCAAATTGGCCTGCATTACATATATAAAAAAATATATTGTCCTTAATTTAGAGGTTCGTAAACATAATGCCCTTCTTTTTCAGCCCAGAATAGTTACAGGACTATCTTTTTCCCGTATGGTGATATCAAAAGTTCTCTTATATGTCAATTCAATGGATGAGTATTCCATGAATTACCTTGAGTATGGTGTATGACTATCCTTTTGACATCTAATTTTCAACTGAATAATCTTATTTATGTTGAGTTGCTAGGTATTCACCCCTTCCCATATCTGCTATATCTGGGACTGGAACTGGGGATCTGCTTGATTCCATCTGTTCTCAAATGGAGAAGATTGAGGTGATTTGTCTAAGATGGCCTTTGTTGTTTGTGAGTTGTAGCCTGTTTAAATAATTAAATCTGTTAGCTAATTAGCCAACACAAATATATTTAGTCTTGATTCTTTTCACTTAAATCCTGCTTTGTGCCGCAATACTATTATCTGTCACTTGGGACATTAACATGGTTTTCTTCAATATTTTCTAATATAATGTTAACATTAATAAATAGGAAACATGAAATCTGATTTATTTAATTGATGATTCCTGCAGGGTATAGAGGGCCCTGATACAGAAGAATATATTCCTGCTATTTCCATAGTTGGTCGACCAAATGTGGGTAAAAGTAGTATTTTGAATGCTTTGGTGGGGGAGGATAGGACGATTGTCAGTCCAGTCAGTGGAACGACCCGCGATGCCATAGATACTGAATTTACTGCATCAGATGGCCAGGTTGGTTGGTGCATTTAACAATGTCTTATGCTAGTTCATTTCTGTACTAACGTGATTATCATTCAAGTTTTCTATTTAATCAGTGTATTTATTGTCATATCAGCAACAAAGTTTTAAACTTCAAATACTATCTGTCTGACTTTTGAGTGGTTCTCTATTTTCGACTATGCAAATGTATATACTTCCAAAATTCTCTTTCAATGTGTATTTCATATGTAATATGATGCCATTTCTGTTACGGTCTGTAAGGGGATTGAGGAAAACCTGATTAAGAAATCCTTGAATAGGAAAAAGGTGAACTTGACTTTTGTGCATTTGGTTGGTAGCAGGTAACATTTAGTAGGGTAGGGCTGAGAAAAAGATAGTGAAAAAGCAATCTATAGTAAGATTATTATGTTGTAAGAAATAAAGGTGTTTGATGTTGGGAAAATGAAAAGCATGAGAGAGAATGTAAGAGTGTTATAGGTTAATTTTAGGTGGATTTTGAAATTCAGCTTGCATAATCTTATTGACGAACATGCATTAAAATTTTGAAAGTAAAATTTTGATTTGGTAAGCTAGTGTTAATGGACGTGCAGTGCAATAAGTTACGAAGCTCAACCTATGGTCATGCTGATAACATGAACCACAGGACAGGATCTTGCTAGTATTTGGTGTAAATCTTCTTGATACCGCTAACACTTAATATTGTCTTCTCCAATGTAATCTAGTTTTCTTGGGGATTTAAATACCATTAACTGCTGAGGCTTGGCAAATTCTTGGCAACTGGAAAGCTGGGTAAATTGTTTATTGTCATATTTTGCAGAAGTTTCGTCTTATAGATACAGCGGGTATCAGAAAAAAAGCAGCTGTGGCTTCATCAGGTAGCACCACTGAGGCTCTGTCTGTGAATCGAGCATTTCGTGCCGTGCGTCGTTCTGATGTTGTGGCCCTTGTTATTGAAGCTATGGCATGCATAACAGAACAGGTAACTGGTGCATATATTTTGCACTTTAATTAATTTTTTATGTAAAAGATTTTGAGCTTAAATTAAGCATAATTTTTTCATTGAGCAATTATGTGGTTCAAATTGAAAATTTAACACCAAGAATGGCATCTTAAAGGCTAAATCAGCATTTTTGGGATTTGAATGTTAGATAATTGAGCTAGAATGAATATATTCCGCAATCTATGCATACATGTTTGGCTTCTAAATGCTGTAGGTTTTTTTGAGCAGCTCTGAAGCAGTCTTGTATTTTTGCTCTAGAGTTGGTGGAAATGACTTTTCACTTGAAATTCTACTGTGGTATGTTCGGTTTGAATTTTAGAGGATTTTAGAATCTGAATTTCAAAATCTTGCGGAATAGTACTCCCTCCGTCCAATTTTGTTAGGCCCTGAAATTTTGTCACGAGTTTTAAGAAAGTAAATTTATTGTGTGTAAAAGTAAAGTGAATTATAAGTTGATATTGTAAAATATTATCATTTTAGAAAGGGGGCCTATTAATATAGGACGGACGAAAAGGAAAGTATGCCTATTTGTATTGGACGAAGGGAGTTGTAGCTTGTCTTTGTATTGAGACTTAAATATAATTGGATTTAACTTTATGTCAAATTGATGTGTAAGAGTGTGTGATGTTGGGTTATTATATTATTGTTGATGGTAATGGTAATGGTAATGATTGAATGATTCTGTAATAATTAGTGTTGGGAGTTGTACAAGTGAGAATAAAAGGAGTGAAATTTTATAAATAAAATAAGAGTGAATAAAAAATTTGTATGGGTCATTAAAGAGAGGTGCAGAAAGAAAAGTTATTTATAGGGTTTGTAATTTTTTGTAGGGTGAATGCATTAGGTTTATTAAAAGTGGATTCTAAAATCCCAAATTAGAATCGGATCAAGATTTTACAATCCCAAATCCGGTATTCAAATCTCAAATCAAACATACCCTTATTTGTTGACTGCTGTACGAATATTCCATCTTTCTTTCTTTGTACTTTTTGTCCGTTCCTTGTGTTCTTGCGCAGTGTATCTTTTCGTAAGTCTGACATCATGGCTTTAACTTTCAAGGATTTCAGGATTGCTGAACAGATAGACAGAGAAGGCAAGGGGTGCCTAATTGTTGTTAACAAATGGGACACCATACCCAACAAGAGCCAGCAAACCACTACACACTATGATGAAGATGTCAGAGACAAGCTCCGTATTCTTAGCTGGGCACCCATTGTGTACTCAACAGCAATACAAGGCAAAAGTGTTGACAAGTATGTCTCTAGTCACAAGTCATGATTCTAACCCAAGATCATCGAGCTCATGATCATGTCATTGAGTTCTTCATCTTGTCTAAAAATATTCAAAGCCATCTTTCAGTTTATTCAAGTAAACCGTTTCAATATTTGGATCCTTGCATAGTCAGAGCAATAAAAATTTCCTTGTGTATGAATGCTGCTGAAAATTGAAATTCTCAGAAAATTTCTACAATAATTCTTAGTATCCTCTGCAGTCTTTTTAGTTGCCTGCAATCAGCCTATCGTAGTCCTTTCCCTCAGAGGAATGCCAACTTTAGAACTCTGGTTATTCCCTTAATAGGATTCTCTGCTACCTATATCTGGATAATTTATTGGTGAGTGAGCCTTTAGTTTTTGTGTACTCTTTGATTATATATTTTTCTTTTATGTTGTAGGATCATCGTGGCTGCTGCTGCCATTGAAAACGAGAGAACGAGGAGGTTATCAACTGCAACATTGAATCAAGTGGTCCATGAAGCTGTTGCATTCAAAGCACCTCCAAGGACCAGAGGCGGAAAAAGAGGTCGTGTTTATTACTGTACTCAGGTACTTATCAGTTCTTTTATATTCCCACAGAAGAGATCCTTCAATAAGTTTTCTTGTATATCTGGTATATAATATAATAATCAATTGTTCATGAACTTATGAGTGATGTATTGATCTGTGTCACAGGTCTTTAAATTCAGAGTTGCACTTCCATCTTCTTTATGTTAGTGAATTCAAATTTCATTCACACTAACACCAATTTCATGCACATTCTCGCGTACCTAATGATACACTCGTGCATTTTTTGCATGTAGAGATAGGGGTGTAAATGAGTTGAGTCAAGTAATGTCAAGCTCAAACTTGACTCTATTAAAAAACTCAAAGCAAGAAACTCGACTCAAACTTTGATCGAACTCAATTCTTTTAAACTCAAACTTGATTTGATAGAAACTCGAAATACTGGAGCTTGACTCGGCTCATAACTTACATAATTAGAGTAAATGTGTAAAAATTAGCATATTATGGGTAAAACAGTAAAATCATTTGAGTTTGATTAAGCTCAATTAGATTCGTGAGCTTAATGAACCTAGTATTACTGAGCTCGAACTTAATGAACTACTAAATGCTATCTTGCTACCAAACCCTGTTAAAGTTTTGAATACATGAAGATCACATTCATATCAATTTTTTTACCTGATGAAGGAAATCTTTTACAGGCAGCTATTAGGCCACCTACATTTGTCTTCTTTGTCAATGATGCTACACTTTTCCCTGAAACATACCGGCGATATATGGAGAAGCAACTGAGGTCAAGTGCAGGTTTTACAGGCACACCAATTCGGCTTTTATGGCGTAGCAGAAAAAAGTCGGAGAGGGAAGGTGGTAAGTTGGAACTTGAAAATGTAGTCTTTCAGTTAAATAAATGTATACCATTTCAAAAGGCATACCAATCTTTTATACAATTTTTGGTACATCAAAGTCTCGGAATGAAACAGTGCATCAAAATTCTGATACCGTTCAAAAGTGTGGTCAAAATTTCCTTATGGCATTAATATAAAATTTTACAAACCGAAATTTTTGGTATGCGTATACGTTGTGAAACAGTATTTTTGGTAATACCATACCGCACCACTCCTACATATCTTATCTACGCACCTCTATCTGTCTAATTCTTTTACGTGGTGAACTCTTAAAGTAAACTTTGAACTGTTAAATAAATTGTAAACACCATCTTATGGTCATGCCGGTGCTGTTAGGATAATCTCAACACATTTATATATGTTTCAGGAAAAGAGGCTTCTATGAGGCCACAATTGAAGTCTTCACAAATTAACAGAAAGTTGGCTGTGGCTACATAAGCAATTTTTGTCTTCAATGAGAGGTGAAGAAATTAAGGCACTAACACTCATACGCGATTTTGGGTCCCGCACATACACGCACCTTATAATCTTCCACGGCCGACCTTGACACTGATCCCTGCTTGAATCCACAATCTGTTGATCATGATATGATTACAGGTGAGTATGCTCATTCTGCGTTTATGGATTAGATTCGATAATTCTACAACATATCTTAAGAATGGAAGTGGGTATGAATGGTATATATTGTAAACTAAATGACTTGAATAGTAATCAATCTGCAGTTAACAATTTAGTTCAGCAGTACTAGATGATAGTCCTACACTCCTATTGAGAATTTCGTGAAATGTTTTTATGCTGGCTTCTGAGTTCTTACTAAATCAAAGCATGAAGGCTTAGCAAAAAATGACTTGCTAAACACACACACTTAGCTATGTACTTCGTCTCATTGTAAGTTTCTCATGGAAAAATTTCACGGGGATTAAGTGGTTTTAGTATAATATGAAGTGTAGCACAAGTAATGTGATTAAAGAGAAAGAATACAATGAAGTGTGAGGGATAATTAAGAGTAAAAGTGGTGGCAATTGATGTAAATAAAATGAAGCTTAGGGATAATTATTTAATGTTGTGGGAATGAATTTTAAAAAATGGTATGAGAATTTCATTGTGGACGATCAAAGAGAAATTTGTTGTGGGAGATGGTATATTTCTTGTTTATTATGATATTGAGGAACGGGTTTCTGGACCCATTCTCTTATAAGACATTTGATTAATTAGAGAAAAAGAAAAATGCAAAATGATTAGTGGTAATGAGTAATTAATTATTAGGATAAATATGTGTTTCTTAATCTATTATTCATCTATTTGATTCTAAGTTTTTATTTCGCATTGGCATTGATTTTATAAATATGGTAGCAAATGTTTCTCAATATAGTAACGTATTTGGGTTCATATAGTATTACATTTTTCAGCACCTTAAATTTGTGTTCATATTTATGTAAGAAAAAAATAAATGTTTATCCTACAATATATATTTGTTTTTACAATCACACATGTTTGCTCTTATAGTAATACAATTTTGGAGTAAATTTTTATTTTTTTGTGCGAATGTATTTTTGTCTATATAATAATGCATTTGTATGTTTATAAACTCTCCATTCGAAGCCTTTCGTCGAAAATTGTCCGAGTATGCTGTGATTTTGCTTTGTATACTACAAATTTCACAAGTATGAAAAGGGAGAAAGATACATTTTCCCCTATTTATAGATAAAACACGGGGATTCTAAGCAAAGCGAGGGCAAAAATGAAAATTTCACGGATTCGAGGCCCTCTAAAGTAAATGCATACGCCCTAATCGTGCAAAAGAGCCCCAACCACGACCTCATGAGCCACAAACACACATCATTCCGAAAAAGCAATCATGGTAGGGTAACATGTACATTGATCGATTCTGACATAGTTTTCCTCTCCAAAAGGTGTGAAAAGTGCATCCACTTTTTCCATAAATCAAAATTAGATTAAAGTCATTCAAAAATTTAACCACATAGACCTCAGCCCAACATGAATTAAATGCGCAATCTCTCCACAATCCATTTTAACCTCATTGCAGTACTAGCTCGACCTCGAGTCTCCAAGGATGAATTGAAGACGATTATTGTAGCACTATTATTGTCCATCAAGGCCCATAAAGCTAGGGACATTGGTCAGTTTAGCCATAAATGGTGATACCCAGACCCCAGCAAGGAGGCCAAAGATCTCGACTCGTAAGAGAAAGCCAATATCAGGATCATCCACCTCGATAGAATTTAGAAGATCTCGTCAAGGATGATCAATTTAGGACCCCTACAAGCCAGAATCTCACAGACCTTGCTAGACCTCAATGAGATCCAGTGAAGCCAAGAGAGGATCACCTTGCTGACCTCACTCCACCTCAGCTAGCACCAGAGGGTCATTGCTTGAAGACATCGGACCTCAGCAAGTTGGACGTGGCTAAATTGATAGTACACTTTATCCCTCGTAAGAAGATAATTGATGCAGTTAATGTGGCTAAATTTTTTTTTTTTATGAGTACTACTGATTGCATGTGCTGCCTTCATGTATTATATCCAATTGTCATAAACTTTTCTTAATATTTTTGGAAAAGCTTGTAGCATAATCGTTTGGATTTTAGCAGTGTTCATCACCCTCAAACGTATGGACAGACTGAAGTAGTGAACTATTTGTTGGGAAATTTAATTCTTTGTCTATTTGGTGAACACTTGTGTGCAATGAATGAGAAATTAAGTCAGGTGGAGTCCGCACAGAATTGAAGTATAAATTGTTCGCCAAGAATTTTGCACTTTTGATCTCATAGGTCACGCCTGATCGCGATTTTGGTCTCATTTGCATATGGTCCTGCCGTTATAACACCGTTAACTTTTTGCACTTTTGGTCCCAAACTTTCAACAAGACACATTTTATACTTTTTGCACTTTTGGTCTCAAAATTTAATTTATTAGTTTTTTATGAATTTAATTGTATATAAGACTAAATTGAGCCATATTTTAAAAAATATTTCATTTCTAATTCTTTTATATATGTTTTCACCAACTTATTTTTTTATTTTATAAATTTAGTAATTTAGACTATTAAATTTATAATTTATTTATTTTTTGTGAATTTAAATGTATATAAGTTTGAAATTAGTCTTTTTTAAAAAAAAAAATTAGTCTATGTAATTATAATTTTATATAAGTCAAAATTAGTCATATTTTTGCAATTTTGGTCATATACTTTATTTCTAATTCATTTATATAAATATTTTCATCAATAAATTTTTTTATTTTATAAGTTTAATATTTTAGACTATTATAAAAATAAAATTTATTAATTTTTTTATGAATTTAATGGTATATAAGTTCAAATTGAGTTATATCTTTAAAAAATTTAACTAATTAATTTTTTTATTTCTAATTCATATATATATTCTCACCAAAACTTCTTTTCTTTTATTTCATAAATTTAGTAATTTAGACTATTATAATTTTATAATTTATTAGTTTTTTGTTTATAATTAATTTATATATGTATATATACATATATATATATATATATGTTTTCACCAACTTATTCATTTATATATACTTTTTCACCAACTTAATTTTTTAATTCCTTTTTAAAAATTAATCTAATTAAAATTTTTATTTTTTCATTTACACATATGTTTTCACCAACCTATTAAATTGTAAAAATATTTATATAAATGAATAAAAAACTAATTAGATAAATTTTAAAAAATGCGACTCAATTTGAACTTATGTAAAATTGAATTCATAAAAATAAACAAATTATAAATTTATAGTAGTATAAATTATTAAATTTACAAAGTAAAAAATTAAGTTGGTGAAACCATATATATAGAAATAAACACACACACACACACATATATATATATATATGAGTAAGTCTCCTGTGCACCAGTTACACGGTGCAACTCTAGTTCATTTTTAAAATGTTAAACAGTTTATAACTGAAAAGTTAAACAGTTTATTACTGAAAAG
>JAPKLY010000133.1:527492-562009 GCA_026898435.1 Prunella vulgaris | reverse complement strand
GACTCAATTTGGTCTTATATACAATTAAATTAAAAAAAAGTTATAAAATTATAACTCAATTTAGACTTATAGACAATTAAATTCATAAAAAATTAATGAATTATATACAATTAAATTCATTAAAAACTAATGAATTATAAATTTGTAATAGTCTAAATTACTAAATTTATAAAATAAAAAAAGTTGGTGAAAACATATATATAAATGAATTAGAAATAAAAAAATTTATTAATTTTCTTAAAAATATGACTCAATTTGGTCTTTTTTACAATTAAATTCATAAAATACTAATAAATTAAATTTTGGGACCAAAAGTGCAAAAAGTATAAAACGTGACATGTTGAAAGTTTGGGACCAAAAGTGCAAAAAGTTAACGGTGTTATAACGGCGGGACCAAAAGTGTTACTCCCGCTGTCCCACTATAAGTTGATCATTTTGTCATTTTCGTCCGTCCCACTATATGTTGTTCATTTGCTTCTTTTAACCTTTTTTGTAAACTATTATTCACTTTTTAATTATTATTTTTCATACTTTGTACACTATTTCTATTACTCTATTACTTTTCTCCATCATATCACTTATATTTTTTTACTTTTTTTATCACATCACTTATACTTTTTCACTTTTATCTTAATCTGTGTGTCTAAAAGCAACGAACAACTTATACCGGGACAGAGGTAATACAAAATATGCAAATGGGACAAAAACGCTAGCTTTGGGATCAAAATCTCAGTTAAGTGTGACTTGTGGGACCAAAAGTGCAAAATTCTCATTGTTCACCATTCCAGGTGATCATTTGTGTTGCTACATCTCACGGACCTTCGGACTTGATGTCACTTCCTTCGTCCATATGCACTGATGACTGATCCACAAGCAGTGGACCTAGAGGATGTTTGACCAAATTTATTTTGAATATTTTATAAAATCTAACATCTTTTAAATTATTTTAAGAGCTTATTAAATGTTATTATAGGTAGCTTATAAGTTATTAAAGTGTTTGATTAATACAATTTATAATTTATTTTATAATTTAACATGCAGGTGGAGCTAGCGGGTGGGTGAATGGGGGTGGAGGCAGTGAAAAAAATGAGTTGAGATATCTTAACTTATTTTTTTACAGTTTATAAATTGTAAGAAATTTATTTTTTAAGATTTTATAAGCTGTCAACCATCTTATTTTATCAAACACTTCAAAGAAGCTTGTAAGTTGTTAGACAATTTAGAAACTGTTATAAAAAGCTTATAATCTCAGCAAAATACCCACTTAATTGAGTCCTTGTGTAAGAGACATGCTGCTACTCACTCGTTTGGTTGATGCTAATACTCGTTACAAGGATGCTACAGCTTTACATAACCGAGCTGTAAATTTGACATAGATGGTGAAGTTCTGATTAATTTATGTATGGTTTATAAATCAATTATGGTAAACAATTAAAACATACTCCCTCCGTTCCACAATTATTTTTACACTTTCATTTTTCGTCCGTTCCACAATTGTTTTCACATCCTATAAATGAAAACTACTTACTTTAACTTTATTTTCACAATATTCACATATTTACACAAAATGTCATTACTTTTACATTCAGGGGGCGCTTGGTATGAAAATTCTTGGATGATAATGGGAGTGAGGATAAATATATAGTAATTATAGTAGGTAATGAGAACAAATGATGTACACAACATTAATTTTCCTCCTAAATAAGGTAATCATTATCCTCATTTGATTACCTTCATCTCATCCTATATTCATCCCCCTCAATCAATCCCTCATTCCACAATTAACAACTTTATTTTTTGTCAACTTATTCCAAAAGTGGAGCACAACACTAATGATGTAACCATCATAAACACAAACTCTCATTCAACATATGTAAGGATAAAGAAGAAAAATAAAATTTTCATTCTCATTACCATTGAAGAATTTGAAACAATCGTCCTCTCAATCTAACTAATCTTATTATTTTAATAATATAATTTTGCACATCACCCCACTTTTCTTAAAAACTGTGTCATCCCAAAGGTGAAAACACCTCTGAGATGGAGGGAGTAATACTTTTGTCATTAATATAATTTAGTGAAATGTAATATTTTACATGTTTCTAATTATGATCCTTAAAATATAATATTCTTGCCATTAATAATATTTTATATATTCCTAATTATCGTCAATAATATTCTTGCTATATATTATGTAGTACTTCTTCTTCCACCAGTATACTATCTATGTCATTGTGTCGGGACAAGGTGATTTTCATAGAAGGGAAGAAATATCTTCTCATCCTGCCGGAATTTCAGTGACTTTTTTTTTTTGTAATTAAAATAATAAGTTGAGTCAATATGCATATTTAAAAATTAAATAAGTTGATTAAGTTAAAAATTTATATATATATATATATATATGCCCGCACTCTGAATCGAAGAAGAGGTAAGTTTGGTTGCTTCGTGATCAGGTATAATCATGCGTTATAATTGTATTAATATACTTTGTTCCCCAAAAGTTTGCGGTACTTTTGGGGGCACGATTTTTAAGAAAAAGTGTAATGAGTAGAATGTGTATGGTGGAGATTGTGAATTAAAAATTTTAAAGGTGAAGATTTAAAGGAATATTTCCATTTTGGGACTGTGCAAACTTTTGTAGAACAAACTAAAAAGAAAAATATGCAAACTTTTTTGGGATGGAGGTAGTATTATTTAATTATAATTAATGACTTACATTCTCTCCTCGATCCAGTTATCTATCAGAGTGGTATGGGACACATTAATGCTCTCGATCTCAACTGTTATTAGCTGATTAAATCCTTATGTGGCTGGGATCAGGATAACAAATAAGTGGTGAATACTTGAATAATCGTTCGAAAAATGTAAATAACATAGAGATTTGCTCAAGTTTTATATAGTAAGGACTGAGACTTAAGTATGATCTTCGTATTAATGAAAATTGTAGATTTTTATAATGATGGTCATGAGATCATATTTATAGTAAATCCTAAATAAGGTACGTGCACTTATCATGTTCTGCTAGTCAACTAATCCGTTACAAAGTTATTACGGGAAGTCTTCCTTTATAAACGATAGTTTTATTGTGTGAGCATTGAATGATATTAATTATGTCTTATATTATGCATAATGATTATAATTCTTCTGTAAGAGTTGACCATGAGCTTGCGCGTGCCCGTAGGTACTCGGCTTGCTCGTGTCTGTTGGTGTTCGACTTGCTCGTGCTTGTAGGTGCTTGGTTTGCTCATGCTCATAAACATGGTTTTGCCCGTGTTTATAGACATGTGTCTTGCCAACGGTGGATCATAAGTATGGCTGGGGTGGGCTGTAGCCCATCCTGATTTTTAAAAATTTATGTTGAGCATATATATTGAACTTTTACAAAAAATTAAAAAAATATTTGATGTATACATGCTTTTTGGACAAGAGGAAAAGTTACTCCCTTGTTAATCAACTAAGGATCAATCCTTTCAACTAGCACATTTTGGTAATTATATTTTAATATTCTTTTTTAATTTGTTATTTTAATAGTTAATACACTCAATTTGTTATTTTAATTTTTAATTGTTAGTCCTATATGTACGTATATATTAACAATTCATTTTATCCAAGAAGTACTATAAAAAAAGTCTCTACTTTTTCATTTTTAGTTTTCTTCTATAATTTTTGAATAAATAAAAAAGAAGCATTAAATGATGTAGTGTTTTCAAGATTTTGTACATTAAAAAGTACTATGTAACATAAATTATATATATTCCGTCCACGAAAAGTATGTTCATTCTTTATGTTCATTATTTTTTAGAGAAAATAATAAAAATAATCCAGTAACTTTGTTCGAATTCAAATTTGTCCTTTATCTATTCATACAATTTATTTTGAAAATTCATTTTAGCACTACAATGACAAAACAAATATTTTCAACCATGAACCATGTTAAGAGTAATTTATGAATTATTATGGAAAGTGATTATCTACCAAATTTTATTGTTATCTATATTAAAATATAAATTTTTAAATATATTAATTGTCAATCTATTACTGTTAAATTCTATCGGATATGCCGCAAGACACATTTTTTTAATTAAAAAAATTATTTTATAATTTTATTCTTTATTAATTTTAAAATTCCAGCCCATCTTATATTTTAATTCTGATTCCGCCCTTGTGTCTTATTTGCGCTCGTAGACATGTATTTTATTCGTGCTCGCGCCACCACGAACCTCTAAACCTCTCCGAGAAATATATGGCACTGGAGGTCTCACCTCTTCTAACCATATAATTAATGACCCCACAACATTGGCCTTGACCCTTGAGTAGGCAGGGGACATCGCCATCTTGTCCAACCATCGGAAAAAAAATTCAATGGTAATAGGAACAAGGATATATATATATATAATCTGCCAACTATAATTAAACATCTAAACAGAATCTAACTAATATAAACATAAACTAAGTGATTAAAACATATAAATATATTTTAATAATTTCTTTTGAAAAAAATCAATAAAATTGAGAAAATTTAACGTCAAATTAAAGAGCAGAAAAAATTACGAGCCTTGATGATGATGGTGATAGCGGTGGTGGATTGTTTTCTAGTGAGCAAACGGCACAAGAGAGACAAAGAGCGGTGGTGGTGAGAAATGACCAATTGTTGACCATTTAAGATTTTTTTTTTTTTTTTAAATGTCACACTTATCGTCAAAAAATTTGCCCCCTTAGGCACCAAAACGACATCATTTTAGCTGATGTGTGCGATGGCATGGAATTAGAGATGTTAAAAGGGCCGCGGGCTGGCGGGCAGACCCGTTTAACCCTGTTTTTTACAGGGTTAGGTCCGAGCATATGGCGGCCCGTATAAAACCGGGCCTTTTTGGCCCGGACCGGTTAGCCCGTGGGCTAAACGGGCTAGCCCGCCGGTTAACCGGGCTGGCCCTGTAGCCCGGTTTTTTTTTATTAAATTAAATAATTAATATATAATATAAGTTAATTAAATTGGAAAGTGATTGTAGGCTGTGGAGGTGTGGGCCTGTGTACTGTGGCTGTAGGCTGGCCTGATTTCTCCTCACTTGTGTTACGTAATTGTAAACTTTATTAATTATATTTTTATTAATTATTAATTACTAATTCATTATTAACTAATAACTTAACTACATATTAAAATAGAAAATAAGTAAATAAGTTAGATCTCAATTAATTCAAAACTTTTAGGGATGTGTGAACTGTAGTTATTAAATTATTAGTTCTATTTTATATTAAATTTTAAATTTGTGAAAAAAATTTACCCCGAGCCCGTTAGTGGCCCGTTTAGCCCGCGGACCGCTAGGGTTAGGGTTAGGTCCGAGCATATAGCGGCCCGTTAAGGATGAACCGCTAAGGCCCGGGACCGTTTAGGCCCGGAGCCCTGTAGGGCTGGCCCTGTAGGGTTAGGGCCAGCCCGTTTAACATCTCTACATGGAATAGTCCTTGAATCCGGAAATTAAGTGGTGGAATTAAAGTCACTCGCTAGATGAGACACCTCATGTTATGCCTAGGTTTTTTGTTGAAAATTATTGTCAAAATTTAAATTGAATTTTTTTATGATATTGATCTTAAAAAATTCAGTCATAAAATATTGTTTTGTGTGCTAAGATTAAAATCGCCGAAAATTTCATTGCAAAATGGGATAAATATTGTTGCCATAAAATTTTTGGCGGTTGTTGATATGGCGAACTAATACGTCGTTAATCCCCAAGGTTCGTCAGGTCACCAGTGCCAGAGCTCGCCCGTCTGTGGGTACACCAGAGCTCGCCCTATACTTGGGAATCTGGTCAAGGCTCGAGAGCTCGCCCGACCTACGGAGCTCGCTGGGAGCTCGCCTGTAGGCTCACTCGTTAGTCAATAGGATCCTGATGGCGCGCTCTTTTTTCCTCCGTCCGGTTTGTCCACAAGGGTGGTTTACGGCGAGGTTTTTAATGAGGCCCATCTAGTCTAAGGCATAATAGTAGGACGAGGGGCGGTAAGGGAATCGGTGTGAGAGATCAAGACGAGGGTAAGGAGCTCTCGTCAACACCGGAAGCCACATAGGCTCATAAGGTGCCGTCTCACACTCGTACACCTATAAATAAGACCTCTCTTGTACTATTCAAAAGACACACTCACAATTCTGAAAATTAATACAATCCACACTGCAATATTTCTCTCTCTAAACTCTCTATTCTCTTCCCAAGAACATTATTTCAAAGATTATTGTTTGATAGGATTAATATGTTGTAAAGTCACATAAACAAACATCGATTAGTAAATTCTATCAACAATTTGGCGCTAGAGGAAGGGTCCGCGAATCTGAAAAATAAAAAAATTCAGGAACAAAAAGTTAGGGTTTGGTTGAAGGCTTGAAGATTTGAAGGTGTTCTTGATAAAACTCAAGAACACTTGAAGATACACACACACCCTCATCCCCTGAACGAAGAACCCAGATTTCCGGACAAAAACCCGAGTCTTCGGATTTCACAAAATCGGTCCGAAACAAGTTTTCAAACGCGCGCGTGCACATGAATAAACCGAATTTCGGACAATTCGTCACACGCGAGGCTAGACGAAAACTTGCACAGCTCCGCCTAAAGCTGGACGACAACCACTCAGGCGACCTCCACCACTCCGGCGACCTCACTCCACTTCGACGCCCTTCAGCAAGTTACCCCCTCCGAAACCCAAAAATGGCTAACACTCGAGCCGCCAAGGGACAGGCCTCCGCAGCTGCGGGAAGGTCTAAAGGGGGCGATCAAAACCAGGCCGAGGTGGAGACCTCACGCCAGGTGGTGGAGACGTCACAACCACCTCCCCAGAAGAGCACCGCAGCTCTGCGACCTCCGCGAATTGCGGTGACCCAGGAAGACTTGGCCCCCGCTCTGAGGGACCTGGTCAGCAATCCTGACGAGCTCCAACGCACCAACGCGACCCTACAAAGGTTGCAGCAGCGACAGCAGGACGAACTCGCCCTAGTACCCAGGCGAGCTCCAGCCGCCGAAACCAGGGAGCAGACCAGGCCCACCCAGGGCACCCAAACCAGGGGAGACTACAGCGTACTCCCCACCGAGCAGGAGGTGAGCTCGGCACAAGCTCGCTAGCGCAGGGAGAGGACCGGCAAAGCCAAAATGGTGGAGGAGGGTCCCGCTCCTTACACTGGAAGGGAGTCGGCCTACACCGGGGCATCTGGCACCCACCAATCTCAAAGGAGGGAAGTCCTCCAAGGCCGCCTGGGCCCGAGGTACGAAGAAAATGAGCGTACGGCGGCCCCAGCCGCGTCCCATGGGGATTCCGACCAGCAGCCACGCAGATCAGCCCACGAAAGGCTGAGGAGGCCCGCCGCTGACCGGTTAGGCCCCCACGGCGGACGCCAATTCCAGCCCGCCACTGAGAGGTCACCCCAGAGTGAGGCACCTCGGGGACATGCGTCCGCGAGACGCACGACCTTTGAGCACCCTCCGCCGGAGGTGACCCGAGATGACGAGCTGGCCTCACTGAGAAAGGCCGTTGAGATGCTACAAGCACAAGTAGCAGCCAAGTCTGGCGGACCTGACGCCACGACTCTCCCCACCTCTCCGCTGGCACCCGCCATCCTCCGCGCACCGGTCCAGAAGAAAATTCAATTCCCGGTGATGACCGCATACGAAGGCGAGTCGGACCCAAAGGTCCACCTGGCCAAGTATGCGGATTTCATGATTTCGGTCAGCGCCACCGACCCCACCCAGTGCCGGAACTTCCCGCTGACCCTAGGGGACCGAGCTCACCGCTGGTTCTCTTCACTCGCCCCTGGGTCAATCTGCTCATTTGGCCAACTCTCGCGGGAGTTTCTGGCCCACTTCTCTGGGTTCGGGTCCTACCTCACCCAGAAGCACCGGCTCGCCAACATCCATCAAGGCGAGAGCGAAACCGACCAGCAGTACCTGGAAAGGTTCGACAAGATTCTGCTGGAAGGTGAGCCGGTAAGCGAAGATACCAAGGTCGTCGCAGCGATGGCCGGACTTAGGAGAGGCACCGACCTCTGGAAGGAGATGCACCTCGCATGTCCCAACACTTACAGCGAATTCCGCCACAAGGCGGGGGTGTTTGTGGCTGTGCAGGAGGCACTACTGAAAGAAGTTGGTGCCCACGAGGAAAGGAAGCCCTACGGGAAGAAGTCCGGGGGCGCCTACAAAGCTCCCTGGAACTTAAAGGCCTTTAGCGAGGGAGACGAGCTCAAAGAAAAGCTCAACCAGGTCCTCACTGTCTCCGTCGACCATGTCTTCACTTCCGTCCAAGGCAAGGCCATGCTGGAGGAGCCAAGGCGGATCCGCCAGGACCGCACGAAGCTCAACCCTAACAAATTCTGTGCCTACCATCAGGCCATCGGCCACTTCACCAGCGAGTGCCGAGACCTCCTCAAGCAACTCTGGAAATTTTACGAGGAGGGGAAATTGGCCGAGTTCGTGAAGAAGGCCCCAACTAAGAGACCGAGGTTCGAGAGGAGGGCTACCTCCGATGACGAGGAGGAGGAAGCGGACCAACCTGGTCCCCATCACAGACGGAGGGCACCTCCCCAACCTCAGCAAAATATGGAGCCGACTCGGGAACTCTTGGTTCTTGAGGAGGAGATCGGAGCTGCAGGAGATCTCCAGGACGGGGGATTCTCCATATCCAGGAGAAAGAGGAAGGCCGAAATCCGGGCCATAAATCAAGTCCAGGAAGGCAGCTCCGGCCCCAGGCCCGTCTCACAGCTCGCTGACGAGCTGACATTTTCTTCAACGGACCTGGAGGGGATACTGATGCCCCACAATGACTCGTTGGTGATAACCGCCGACATCATGAACGTCCGAGTTCACAGGCTACTTGTGGACACCGGCGCATTCACCAACATTCTCTTCAAATCCACCTTGGATGCCTTAGGTGATTTTGAGTCGTACCTGGAACCTAGCAATGCTAGGATAGTGGGGTTCAGAGAGGTTGTAACCGTCCCCCTAGGTAGTGTTAGGTTGAGCGTCCAACTTGTATCGGCTGAGGACCTCGAAAGGAGACTGACTAGGCTCATAGATTTCCTAGTTGTCGACCAGCAGTCCTCCTACAACGGGTTCCTTGGCCGCCCTTTTATTAATGAATTCAAAGCGGCGTGTTCGACCTACTACTACTGTTTAAAATTCCCAACTCCAAAGGGTGCCGGAACTATAAAAGGTGACCAGAAAAAGGCCCGAGAATGTTTACTCCAGATCAAAGATGGCCGGGTCAAGAAGTCCGTTACACAAGTCCACATCCTCGAAGAGGGCTTACAGATCCCTGCAGACGAGCCAAACATCCTGGACGTCATTTCGGTCGAGACTGAGATGATGGAGGTAGGCGATTTGGCAGAAATCAACCAAGGCGGTGGACCTGTGCAAGACACACAACCGACACCAATGGAGGACGTAGAAGAAACCCAAGTGTCGGGACCTGCGCAGGGGTCGGTAACTGCGCAGGGGCAGCAGCCTACTCTCTTGGAGGTAGCTGATGAGGCTCAAGGTGGGCGACTTGCGGGAGGTCAAGAACCAACACCCATGGACGTTGACCCAACTCCCCAAGTCACCACACCATCCCAAGCTGACAGACCACCGGAGGTGTTCACAACCGACAAGCTCGCCCAAGCTGAAAGCCAACCCGATGACCTCGAACCGCGCATAGGCCACGAGCCTGCGCAAATATCACAAGGGGAGTGGGACGAGTTCATCAACGACCCGAGGTGGAAATGTCAGAAGAGAAAAGCAACCCCCATGGAGGAATTGACGGCACTCCCGGTGGACCCGAAAAGGGATTTAGAACTTTTCATCGGTTCTGAGTTACCTGAACCGTACCGGTCGAGGATGGAGCTATTTTTGATGTCCAACCTGGACATATTTGCCTGGTCCCACGAAGACATGATGGGGATCCCGTTGGAACATGCTTGCTACAGACTTAACATAGATCCGACGAGGAGACCCGTACGCCAAAAGCGAAGAAAATATGGACCAGACAAGTACGCAGCTCTAACAGTTGAGGTGGAGAAGTTGTTAGACAACAAGCTCATCAAGGAGGCTTTGTGTCCGCAGTGGGTCGCGAACCCCGTCCTGGTGAAGAAACACAACGGGACGTGGAGACTCTGCATTGACTTCACGGACCTGAACAAAGCATGCCCGAAGGACAACTTCCCACTACCTCACATTGACCAGCTGGTGGACAGCACTGCAGGCCATGAGATGATGACATTCATGGATGCTTTTGCAGGCTATCATCAGATAGCTCTACACCCGGAAGACCAGGAACACACGGCGTTCTACACCAACAAGAACATGTACTGCTGGGAAAGGATGCCGTTCGGACTTATCAACGCCGGAGCTACGTACCAGAGATTGGTGAACAGAATGTTCGACCAACACATCGGCGAATCCATGGAGGTGTACGTGGACGACATAGTTGTCAAGAGTTTGAGAAAGGAGGACCACTTGGACCACCTGAAACAGACTTTCGACATACTGCGCCACTACAACATGAAATTGAACCCCAAAAAGACCAGCTTCGGCGTACACTCTGGGAAGTTCCTGGGGCACCTGGTTAGCCAGCGGGGAATTGAGGTCAACCCGACACAGGTCCAATGCATAATCGAGATGGGGATACCCTATTCCATCCAAAAAATTCAAAGACTAACTGGGTGCATGGCGGCCCTTAACAGATTCATCTCCAGGTCCGGTGACAGAAATCGTCCATTTTTTGAGGTAATTAAAGCAAACACACGGAGGTACAAAGAGGCGGCCAAGGCCAACAAGCTCCACCTAAAAAACCACTTCGTCTGGACAAATGAATGCCAACGAGCCTTCGAAGATATCAAAACATACCTGGCAGATACACAGGTTCTGTCGAAGCCAATACCTGGAGAGAAGCTGTATCTGTACCTAGCCGCGTCGGAAGTGGCCATCAGCTCCGTCCTGGTCCGAGAAGAGGCGAAAGCACACCTCCCAGTGTACTACGTGAGCCAAGTCTTACATGAAGCTGAGCTGCGGTACACCCCAACAGAGAAGCTGGCTTATGCACTGGTGATGAGTGTTAGAAAATTGAGGCCTTACTTCTTTGACCATCCGGTGGAGGTGCTGACAACGTTCCCACTGCGTCAAATACTACAGCGCCCAGACACTGCCGGACGCCTGCTGAAATGGTCACTGGAGATCAGCCAATACGGTATAACCTACGCACCCCGAACAGCGATCAAGGGACAAGCACTGGCCGACTTCATCGTCGAGCTAACTTTCCCACAAGATCCGACGAGGGGGCGTATAGCTCCGTGGCATCTCTACGTGGACGGATCATCAACTAGCATGGCAGCAGGCGCCAGTGTGGTCCTGATCAGCCCAGACAGACAAGTCTTCACCTCCGCAATTCGGTTCGACTTTCGAGCAACCAACAATGAGGCGGAGTATGAAGCGTTGATAGCAGGACTTAGGCTATCATTAGCTGTGGGGGCAACCAATCTTCAAATTTTCGGAGATTCCCAGCTAATAATATCCCAAGTCCGGGGGGAATTTGAAGCAAAGGACCAGCAGATGATGACCTACCAGAAGATAGCCGCGCATCTGAACTCGATGTTTACACAAGTTTACATCAATCAAATACCGCGGCTAGAAAACACACAGGCAGATGCTCTAGCCCGGCTAGCTACTAGCAACGGCGAAGCCGAGTTCACGGAGGTTGTGATCACCACACTGAAAAACCCCTCGACGTCCGATTACAAGATAAATCAGACCTCGAGTGGGGGGCAAGAGGATAACGGAGATGGTGAAGATTGGTGCACTCCAATCCGAGAATACTTAGCAGACGGAACAACCCCCGTAGACTCCTGGGAAGCTAGCCGGTTAGTAAAGCAAGCTGCCAGATATACGCTGCTGGATGGCCAGCTCTATAAACGTGGATTCTCTCTACCCCTACTCAAATGCCTAACTAAGAAGCAGGGGTCCGAAGTGTTAGAAGAAATTCACGAAGGAATTTGTGGGAGTCACGCTGGGGGGCAAGCATTGGTATATAAAACGATCAGACAGGGCTACTATTGGCCCACTCTCCGCAAAGATGCCATCAGCTTCGCTCGAAGATGCCGAAAGTGCCAACTTTTCGCACTTAGCATCCACTCCCCAGCCAACCAGCTTAGGTCGGTTTTCAGCCCATGACCTTTCGAGAAATGGGGTATCGACTTGATCGGCCCATTTCCACTTGGTAGAGGCGGTGTAAAGTTCGTTGTTGTAGCAGTAGACTACTACACTAAGTGGGCTGAGGCCGAAGCTCTCACAACTATAACCCAAGAAAGGATGATCGGCTTCATTTGGAAAAACCTGATCTGCAGGTTTGGACTCCCGCAGTCGGTCATCACTGATAATGGAAGGCAGTTCGACTGCAGTTCATGGAACATCAAGAAGCACTACTCAACTCCGTATCACCCCCAGTCGAACGGCCAAGTCGAGGCGGTAAACAAGATCCTGAAACACATACTGAAGCTCCGCCTCGAGGAAAAGAAGGGAAGCTGGGCAGACGAACTCCCGGAGGTCCTATGGTCCTATAGAACTTCTTATAGGGCCAGCACCGGGGAGACCCCGTTTGCCCTAGCCTTCGGGACTGAAGCCGTAGTCCCGGTAGAAGTCCAGAACAAAACTTGGAAGGTGGTGGGATATGATGAAGGAAAGAATGATGAAGCCTTGGCAATAGAAAAAGATCTAATCGAAGAAACCAGAGCTTCATCAGAAATGAAAAACGCCACCTACAAGCGCAGAGCGGAAAAATATTACAACTCGCAGGTCCGAGACCGAAAGTTCAAGGTCGGAGACCTGGTGTTGAAAAAGAAATTGATGGCCCCACCAGGTGTATTTGGTTCAAATTGGGAAGGACCATTTTGGGTCACTGCAGCCTGGCCGAACGGTACCTATGATCTAGAAGACGCAGAAGGCAAAGCTTCATCATACACCTGGAGCTCGGCACATCTAAAAAAGTTCTACCAATAGACTAGAATCCTGTAATAGACTAGTCGAAGGTTGGCATCAAAAATGTAGATGGCAACCGATGTAAATTACGTAGCTATAAAAAGTCAGAGAAATTCAGAAAATTCAGAAAAATTCCCAAGTGTTTAGACCTGTGCAGCTCTCCAGCCAGGCGAGCTACATCAGGTCGCCCACTACACCAGGCTCAGCTCGCCAAACCCAGCTCGCCCATGTGCACAAAAATCCGCGGTGCGCAAGGACAAGGGTCCCAAACGTTGTAATTGAATAGCTCGAAGGCAAAGGCCAAAGTGCCCAAGGTCGCGAAGGTACCCTTCTTAAAGGGTTGCTAAGCACCCACTGCCACAAGTTAGAAAAGTTTGCGAAAAAGACAAAAACGTCTAAGGCAAGGTTCATGAAACCCAATGGCCCAACGTGAATTAATCGAAGTGCAGTTCGCTGCCCTAAGTGGTTTAAGACGAACGATTCGCGGCCTTAAGTGGCGTAAGACGAAGAATACTCACCCTCAAAATAGAGGTACAATTCGTAGTCGTAAGTGACGTAAAACGAACGATTCGCTTCTCAAAGTAGAATAAGACGAACAATTATGTACCAGGAAAATAAACAAGAACGAGCTATTTAAGAAATTATAACGTAGAAGCGCGAAAGCATAAATGAAAAAAGTTGGACAAAAAATGCTCGACTTATATTCAAAAGGATACTTAAGAGATTTTCAAGCCAAAAATATACTTGAAAAAATCCTAAGTATGAGTAGTGGTGCTGGCCACAAAGGCCGACCAGCTAGCCGTCTTTGAATTACAAAAAGCTCCTTCTGGGCGAGCTGCACCCCGACGAGCTAAATCTACTTGGACAAAAAGTAAAGATTACAAAAATGGAGCTCCTTCTGGGCGAGCTCCGCAACCCGGCGACCTACTACAACTTGGAAAATGTAAACTAAGCTAAGAAAGCAGTAATAAATAGAGCCTAAGACTCGGGGGCGACCTGGCGAATGGGCATGGCGAGCTCGGCATCAGGAGTAATATTCCCGGAGAGCCCGCTTGTGCCGAGCTCGCTAATGGTTATCATCGCGTCCCCGCAGACCTCCTGCATCTGCTCCATCGTCGGCGGAGCCTCACCTCCAGCATCCCCCTTTGCACCCTCCGTCTCTTGGGCGAGGTCGGCAGTCAAGACCTGCTTCGTCTGGATAATGTTGAATTTCAGACGAGCAGCGTCGAGATTGATCCCATAGCCCGCGAGGTCCCCGATGTTCAATTCCGTGCCGGGGGGATCGAGGACTTCTCCAGACAGTCCTCAAACTCGCTGACGAGGGCCTCCCACTCGCTGTCATTGTTAATCCGCGCCCATTGG
The DNA here is from genome assembly GCA_026898435.1 of Prunella vulgaris. NCBI lineage: Eukaryota > Viridiplantae > Streptophyta > Magnoliopsida > Lamiales > Lamiaceae > Prunella > Prunella vulgaris. The sequence continues at coordinate 547,667 of JAPKLY010000133.1, read as the reverse complement.
AAGGAATGAATTACCTCAGCAAAACAGAGCACGAAGCCCTTATCAGTGGCCACCACCTCGGCGAGCTCAAGTGCCTCGGGCGTTATGGCAGTGTCGGAGCGGCCCCTGAGCTCGGCGATCTCCAGGGCCTGAGTGGCAACCTCCTCCCGCAGCTTGCGGCACTCCTCTGAATTCCCCCGGCTTTGATCCCGGAGGACCCTTACCTCGGCCCGGGTCAAGGCGAGCTCCTCCTCCCGAGCAGCGAGCGTCTGGCGAGCTGCTTCCAATTCAGCCTGTTGTTAGCGGAGGTTGGCTTGGAGTTTTTCTGCTTTCTTAATTGCAAGCCGTTCCGCCTCCAGCGAGGCCTTCGCTTTGGACTCCGCCCTCGTGAGCTCCTCAAGCGCCTTCTTCCGCTCGTCGCCCACCTTGGTGAGCGCTTTATTTGATTCGTGGCGAGCTCTATCTGAGGCGGCGATATCGTCGCTGACGAGCTGAGTCGCCGCCATCGCTGCACAGGCGTAGTGCATCGCCAGCCTCGCCCTGTCAGCGGGCCTCTGCCTCTCAATCATCCCGAGCTCCGAGGCCGAGAGGTATTTAGGGGCCTCGGTAAAAACCCGGCGAGCTGCCCCATCGGGAAGGTCCCTCGATGAATTTAGGGCCCGGCACCGCTCGGCGACATGGAGGGGCTCAGGTCGCTGCGGGAACTCGGCGGGAGTGTACCTGCACATACTCAGATCAGTTAGCAAAAAAACCAAGGAGATTACCAAGGCTTCCAACTCAAAAGAGGTCGCCCACTTACCCAAACCTATCGGGGTTGAGCCCGAGCAGGGTATCGTCCCGAATAGGGACCCCATAGGGAGGTGGCGAGGGCGCACTCTGAGGAGTTGGAGGCGCTGGAGAAGGTCGAACAGTAAGAGCTCGCCCGGACCCCGTCTGGCTTGATCCAGAGCCGCCCTCAGCCCTGGTTCGCTTGGCGAGGCGAGTCTCCTCCTCACTCGCTCGCGAGCCATCTCCCCGGTGGAGAGCTCGCTTCGTCTGATGGGGCAGAGGTGGTTGGACACCCCGTTCAGGACCTGAGCCTCGGCCCGCCCCTTTCTTGGCTCCGGCGACCTTCTCCTTTGTCGGGGGAGGTACCGTGGTCTTCTGAGAGCTAGAGCCCCCAGCCTTCTCAACGGCTTTGGCGAGCTCTAGTTTCTTGGTAGCGTCCAAGACCGCCCCCGAAGGGATGCCTTCCCTCCCCGGACGAGGCTTGCCCATCTTCAGCTGCCGAGCTAGGAAGTGATAAGCTTCGGGAACCTCAACGGGCGGGAGCTCGTCAATAGGACCTACGCCTGTACAACAAACAACCAAGTCAGTTCGGCGACCTTGACATACAATACAGCGAGCTCTGGAAGCTCGATAATGGAAAGGCACAAAACCTTGAGCGGCGAGGTGGTGTGGCGAAGTGATGAGACCCGCGAGCCGGCGGTAGTGGTGTTGACACAGATGTTCGATCTCACGGTCCTTTTTCTCCCGCAGGCAACACACCGTCCGCACAAACTCGAAACCTGTCGAAACTGTCGGTCTCCCGCGGCTCGACTTGTGGCGTTTCAAACCTGCAAAAAGATAGATTAGATCAGTAATCTAATCCGACGCACACACACTAAGGTACGCCACCTACAACTCGCCTCCCCATAGGTCTCGGGGGTAGGAATGCGCCCTCCGCGGCCATTGGAAGCTCGCCAATCCCCCCGATGAAAAAGAACTGCTCCTTCCAATCCCGGACCTTGTTAGGGAGGTCGCCTAAAAATTTACCCCCCGGGCGAGCTTGAAAAGAGTAATATCCCTTCCCCTCCCTCGCTTGTCTGATCACGATGAAGAGCTCGTTAATCTCCGTCGTGCTCAGCCGGTTTTCATAACCCTCGAGGCCGAAGACAGTCAGGGCGGCCAACAAATTGCTCCATGCATTCGGAGTGAGTTGGGTGATAGCGAGGCCCGTGTCCGCCAAAAATTGCCCAATTATGGGATGAAGGGGAAGGGTGAGCCCTGCCTTCAGGGTGTGGTAATTCATAGCTGTGAGCCCAGCAGGGGGGAGGTCGGCTCGCTCTTTCTCCTCGGCAGGATACATAAAAATATCCAGCGGGATGCAGAACCGCCTCCGAATATCCGGAAGGGCAAACTCGCTCATGATGCTCTCCACCCCGTTGGCCTTGAGATCAGACTTGCCAGCGGCTTTTCGAATCGGAGCTCGCCGGGGTAGGGGGAAGCTCGCCCCATGAGTCCTCACATATTCGCCTCAGTCGAACTCATTTACGATCTCGGCGGAGACTTCATATTCAGGGAGCTTGGGGAAGGGAAAGTCGATAAAGTGGAGGTATTCGTAAGTGACCTCTGTCCCAGTATCCTCATCGACCTCTTCGTCGACCTCACGGGCCAGCTCGCCAGCAAGGTCGCCGGCCCCAACCTCGGCGACCTCCTCCTGGGCCTCTTCAGCGGGAGTCGCTGCTCCCCCGTGAGCTCGCTCTGAGTAATCCCAGAGTTCGCGGAGGGGTGATTCCTCACCAGAACTAGTGCCCTGCTCGCAGGAGTCAGAGCGAACTGACCCCGAGAGCTCGCTACTGTCTGGGGAGGTTTCAGAGCTCGCCCCAGAGCTCGAGGATAGGACCACATGTGTTACTCGGGGGTTTGGAAGGTCATCGGTCATTTGTCCTTTGCCCAGGTCACGACTCGGGGGGGTATGGCTCGAGGAGTTCTCAGACATAATGAAGGCGTTCGAGAATGTAGAACAAGGAAAGAGAGGAGAAATCCGGGTCTCTACCTTGGCAGGCACGTCTAGAGCAGAGGATTGATCGCCGGAAATGCGCTCTGGGAAATGAAGGAAGCAAAGTGAGGAAATTCTTCGTTTTCACCTATTTATAGGCGCGGGGCACAAGCTCGAAATTCCCGAAAGACTAGGGGCCTTTTTGCAAGGAATTTGAAAAGTTATCATTATTATGGGCGGGAATCGAGGCGCTAGGAGACTTGCGTGACGCTTGGGATCCCGCATCGTGTCGGCCGAGGCGACCCCCGAGGCGCAGCTCGCCTACGAGCTCGGCTCCCCCGGAAATAGTTCGCCAGACCTCGAGTTCTCCAGCTCGCCCACACATTGGACAAAGTCATGATGCGAGCGAGCTGGGGGCAAATGTTGATATGGCGAACTAATACGTCGTTAATCCCCAAGGTTCGCCAGGTCACCAGTGCCAGAGCTCGCCCGTCTGTGGGTACACCAGAGCTCGCCCTATACTTGGGAATCTGGTCAAGGCTCGAGAGCTCGCCCGACCTACGGAGCTCGCTGGGAGCTCGCCTGTAGGCTCACTCGTTAGTCAATAGGATCCTGATGGCGCGCTCTTTTTTCCTCCATCCGGTTTGTCCACAAGGGTGGTTTACAGCGAGGTTTTTAATGAGGCCCATCTAGTCTAAGGCATAGTAGTAGGACGAGGCGCGGTAAGGGAAGCGGTGTGAGAGATCAAGACGAGGGTAAGGAGCTCTCGTCAACACCGGAAGCCACATAGGCTCATAAGGTGCCGTCTCACACTCGTACACCTATAAATAAGACCTCTCTTGTACTATTCAAAAGACACACTCACAATTCTGAAAATTAATACAATCCACACTGCAATATTTCTCTCTCTAAACTCTCTATTCTCTTCCCAAGAACATTATTTCAAAGATTATTGTTTGATAGGATTAATATGTTGTAAAGTCACATAAACAAACATCGATTAATAAATTCTATCAACAGCGGTATGACAAATTCATCATAAATTATCATTGTTGATAGACGAGTAACTTTATGCATGTGTCCCACATTAATTATCATCAAATATGATATTATGGACTAATGGAAGAAGAGGCGAGCAACTTATACACTTGCATCATATAAGTTGTTCGCTACTATGAATTAGAGGTTTTTTTTTATAAATATTGTATTTTTCATTTATGATTATGAAAATATAGTAATATTCAAAGTAGTTTTATTTTTAGGTAAAATCGTGAACTCAATTCATGTTTTAAAGAAAAACGTGAACTAAGATCACGTTTTACCATCAATTTGCTTAACGCCGTTAGTCATTAATATTGGTAAAGAAAACGTCAGATTTGTTCACGTTTTCAATTCTAAAAGTCAAACCTCAATTAATGCATTTGTCCCTTTAAAGACCATTTAATAGATAAAGTTACCTTGTGCGGAGTGTTGAAAGCAAATTTTCAAATTTGCAAGCATTTTTGCATGCGGAATTATTAATGCATTTCAATAATATAAATTTTATTTTTTTAATGTGTTTATGTTTTAATATATTATATTTATTAAATAAAGTTATAATGGAATTTTTTTTTAATGTATCATTTCAATAATATTTTCAAATTATCAGAAATATCAAATATTTGAATTAATAATATTATGTTATAATCTCTCTGTCCCGCAAGAATTTGCACATATGTGCCGTCCTGTAGGGTGCAAATTCCTACGGGACGGAGGGAGTATTTGTTACATATTTTCAAGGTTTGAAATTTTGGGAAATTTCGCCAAAATTTCGGGGAAATTTCGGAAATTTGAGGGTACCGATGTGGAAATTCACTTGAATGATTAATTTTCCAAAATTTCGGTTAAATATAAGGAAATTTCGGTTACAATATCGATATCGGTCCAGGGTACATGTGCAGATTATCGAGAAATATCGTGGAAATTTCGGCAATTTATCGGTCAAAATTTTGGGAAATTTCAGGAAATAATTTTAATTTTTTATGATTTGGTACCATTATTGCTTAGACCAAGATGGTCTAGGCTCATAGGACATCATTTTGGTATTAGTTGTGTAATATTCAATAATTATGAACAATTGTTGTATCGTTTAATATTTTTTACGTATGTTTTCTTGATATGTTTGTTGTAAGATTCTCATTTTATTGAGATTTTAAGTTCAATTAATGTATTAAGACTAGTAATAATATTGTCTAAAATTTCATGTTAAATTTCCATCATTTTAATGAAATTTTCGTGAATTTTATATTTTTTACCGATATCGATATTTCCACCAATATATCCATAAATTCAGGGTACCGATATTTTCATCCTTGCATATTTTATTGACCTCAAATTTTAATATATTTGACTAAATGTAATTTTAATATTTACATGCACCCTATCCTAAATTTAACTAAAAAAATAATTTTATCACTATTAAATTATGAGTCCTACAATTTATACCCAAAAAAACTCTAAGCATACCCCACTATTTTAAAGACAAAAATAGACATGTATTAAAAGACTAAGTTATCCTTAATAAATATGAAATAAATTTATTTACTTTTTTCTAAATTTTGTTGCCTTTAATTTTAATTTTTAATTTTTTTATTTTAAAATTAGTTCTTTAACTATAATCGATCAATTCTAAAATAAATTAAAAAAATTACATACTCCCTCCGTCCCAGAGGTGTTTTCACCTTTGGGATGACACAATTTTTAAGAAAAGTAGAGTGTTGTGTAAAGTTATATTATTAAAATAATGAGATTAGTTGGATTGTGAGGATAAAATTAAAGTAATAGTTTTCATTTATAGGGTGTGAAAACATTTGTGGGACGGACGAAAAAAGAAAGTGTGAAAACAATTATGAGACGGAGGGAGTATAAAATAGTAACTGAAAAACAAAAAAATCAATTAATTTTTTATAATTTTTTTTTAAAAATTTAGATAAATATTTAAATTAAAGTAAAGTAAAAATATATCTAATTAAAAATTTCTAAAAACTAAAAATAAATCAACTAAATCTTCAAATAATCCAATTAAATTTTCTCTACAAATTAAATAATTAGGATATAAATAATACTCTCTCCATCCCAACTCTTTCTTCATGTTTTTCCATTTCGGGACGTCCCAACTCTTTCTTCACACCTTAAAAAGGAAATAATTTACACTCACAAAAGTTAATAATGTATACTTTTTATATTTTATTATTTAACTTCACACTCACATACTCTAATTTTTCCTTAATATGTGTGCCCTGGTCTTTTTGAAGAAAGACCCGGGACGAAGGTTGTAAATACTATTAATTTAAGATATAAATAATAATACGATTAATTATCAAATATAATTTCTCTGCAAAATAAATAAAATTTAATTAATTAAAATACATCATTAGTTCCAATGCATGAGCATGCAAAAATGATTACTAAATGTCAGAAACTTATATCAAAATGATGCAACTTTATCTAATCAAATTTTCTTAAAACAAAAAGGGAGATATGCATTGATTCATTTGGTTTTCTATGTTCATGCCACTAACGGCGTTAAGTAACTATGGTAAAACGTGACCTGAGGTCACGTTTTCTCCTAAAACGTGAATTGAGTTCACGATTTTACTTAAAAACAAAACCAACTTGAATTTTACTATATTTTCGTAACTGTGAATGAAAATTGCAATATTTAAAAAATAAACCATGAATTAGAATAGTCATCTTGATAAACTACTCGTTCCAGTTACATAAGATATATACCACTCTTGTGATGATCAAGAGACTGGTTCGACTCCAAGTCACTAACGAGGTCTGAAGATGAACAATTATAATGATTATTGTGTATTAGCTATAAAGTAATGTAATTAGTTGTATACTTGTATCTTATATCAAGACAAATGTCTTAACACCGTTAAGAATAGCTTAGTAAGTGTCATCTCCTATCTTCTGCTTAGGATGTATAAATACATGTAATCAGCCAAAAAGAGGGATGACCAAATTTTATCTACAATAACCTTATTATTTCTACACTCTAAATTTAATAATGCAAATATTATCATATTATCTTTACACTTATGTTGTTTGATAATCTCCTAAGATTCAACCACATTAATTACAAGTTATTGTAGAGATTATCAATAACGATAAAAACTTTATTGTAAGTTTTCATTGTATTTTTTTTTTTTGTAGTGGTGTTTAGGGGCCGTCTTCTTTTTCATCTAGTTAGGAGTTTGGAATTTCATCTTGTAATCGTGTAGAGTGATATGTTTGTACTCTATTTAGGGATCTCATATCCATTGTAATATAACAAGCGCACATATAAATATGTCTTTTAACATACTTTTAACTTATTATAAAAGGATATGGACATCTCACAAATTACAAGTTATTTCAGAAGTAAGTTGGTACACCTAAGCCTAGCCAACAAAAGAAGTCAGCTTCTCCTGGTTGATCACTTTGTTACCTGGAGGTACACCTAGCTAACAAAAGAAGCAAGTTGAAGCATCATTAAAAGCCCGAGAAGATTAATCATGGCTATGGTACCAGAGGTTTGGACACTTCAACTTTTATGGACTCAAGATTCTCCATCAGAAAAATATGATGAAAGATCTTCCACCTGTCCTGATGAACGATTATGCCTGTGGAACATGTATAGAGAGAAAACAACACCGAAAGTCATTCCCCTCAGGACAAACATGGAGAGCCAAACAAATCCTAGAGCTAGTTCATACAAATATGTGCGGGCCAACGAGGACACCAATATTCAAGAAAAATAGGTACTTCATGTTGATAGACGAGCAATCATAGAGATCAAGTCAGCTACTTATCTCCTTAATTATGGTTAAAGGAAGACCACAACAAGATTAGAGGGAAAATAGAAGATGGGCGAGCAGCTCATAGCTAAGCTGTTCACCACCTATCATCCAAAGAAGGAAAATACCAAAAGCTACTTGCCCCACATCTTATGGGGAAAGCAAACAGCCCAAGTTGCTCGCTCCATGATCCACATTCCGATGGATCTATAAGAATCTAAAGGAAGAGTTGACTTTAAGTCATTAGGGAGGTCCAGACGACCGTCTATGAAAATGGAGATTACTCAAGTGCTAAGCTAATCAATTAATCTTATCTAGTAAAGATACATGTTAATACCAAGTTTATGGTGGCTTAGCCAAAGGCTGCCTCATGCTTGCAAGGTAGGTATAAAAATTTATAATCTTCATTATGAATAAGCATGTTCACATTACTACAAACATTCATGCTTTTCATGTACACTATATCCTACTTCTCCACAATAAACATTAAATCACTCAAAGAAGAAAGATCTTAATTTTAGTGAAGAAAGATCTTAATTTTTGTTTGATAATCATATAAGATTAAGCCACATTAATTCACATTTGATATAAGTTTATCAACACTTCATTTTTTTTGTTAATGATTATACAAGAATGACGTGAGTATACTTCATGAAAAAAAAAAGATCATAAGTCTTCAATATATTCAAGAAATTCGAGAATCTGGTAAAAAAATAAAGCAGTCGCCGAATCAAAGTCCTACGAAGCAATAAAGGAACAGAGTGCACCTATAATGCATTCAACAAGTTCTGTGATGAGGAATGAGTTAATCATCAATTTATTGTCGGCTACCCATAGCAGAACAACATGTCAGAAAGGAAGAACGTAACTGTGATAGAGATAACCAGAACAATACTAGCTAAAAAAAATATGCCTAAGGAGTTCTGGCCAAAAACTTTATACAAGGTAGACTACCTACTAAATAGGTGTCCAACAAAACGGTGTAAGATAAAACACCAATTGAAACACGAAGTGGATGAAAGTGATAAATTTGGTGATGAGTTTTTAGAAAAATGTGATAAAAAAAAAATTAAAAGTGATAGTCACTTTTAATAAATATATTATCATTTTTTGTTAAATTCTATCACTTTTTTAAAGTAATAGTTTTTTAATTAATACTCCTTCCGTCCCAAAAGACATTGCGGTGTCTTTTGGGCATGCAGTTTAAAAAAAAGTATAATAAGTACATTTTTATGAATATTATATGTGTATGTGAGAGTGGAGTTTAATAAATAGTTACCACTTTTAAATATGCAAACTTTTTGTGAGACAGACTAAAATATAAAGTATGCAATGTCTTCTAGTACAGAGGGAGTAAGTAATATATTTTATATTGGTTCCATGTCATGAAATAGTCCCACACAACACTTATTGTCTAATAAATTTCACACCTCATAAATAAAAGGCTTAATTGCAAATTAAATCACGATTTTTTTCAATTTTACATTTTAAACTAAACTTTTGAATCTTGTTAAAAAAAAGCTTCAAGTTAACTTATTTTTACAATTAAGACTTACGGGCAGATTTGCTTCTGCCCGAAGTCTACGTGGCAATTGACCATAAAAAACTTAAATTAGATGGCAAAAGGTTATAATTTTAATTGCAATTTAAATCATTACATTTTATGAATTGCATTTTAAACTAAACTTTTGGATCATGTTAAAAATAAAACTTAGTTTTATTTTATTTTCGATTAAGGATTACAAACACATTTATCTTCGCATTGTATACATGGCAACGATCCGCAAACAAAAAATATGTGAAATTTTTTAAAATTGAAATTCTAAATTCCAAATAATTGATCCGCAAAAAAAATAAGTGAAAAAACTTAAAATTGAAATTTCAAATTCCAAATAATTTCTTAAAACCTTACGTTTTGATTTCATTTTACATATTTTTATTTGAAATTAAAATACGTGAAAAAAACTTAAAATTAAAATTTCAAATTTCAAATTTCAAATAATTTCTCAAAACCTTACGTTATAATTTCGTTTCACATATTTTTATTTGGAATTATTTGGAATTTAAATTTTAAAAAAAAAACATGAAAAATTTTAAAATTGAAACTTTAAATTTCCAAATAATTGACCCGCAAAAAAAAAAAATACGTGAATAAACTTAAATTCAAAATCTTACGTTTTAATTTCATTTCACATATTTTTATTTGGAATTAAAATACGTGAAAAAATTTAAAATTGAAATTTTAATTTCCAAATAATTTCTCAAAAAGTTACGTTTTAATTTCATTTCATATATTTTTATTTGGAATTAAAATACGTGAAAAAAATTTAAAATTGAAATTTTAAATTTTAAATAATTTCTCAAAACTTTACGTTATAATTTCATTTCACATATTTTTATTTGAAATTATTTGGAATTTAAAATTTTAAAAAAATGTAAAAAATTTAAAATTGAAATTTTAAATTTCAAATACGTGAAAAAACTTAAAATTGAAATTTTAAATTTCAAATAATTTCTCAAAATGTTACGTTTTAATTTCATTTCACATATTTTTATTTGGAATTAACATACATGAAAAAACTTAAAATTGAAATTTTAGATTCCAAATAATTTCTCAAAACCTTATGTTTTAATTTCATTTAACATATTTTTATTTGGAATTATTTGGAATTTAAAATTTCAACTTGTAATCCTTAATCGAAAAAAAAAAATTAAATTTAAGTTTTATTTTTAACGTGATCCAAAAGTTTAGTTTAAAATGCAATTCATAAAATATCATGATTTAAATTGCAATTAAGATTATAATATTTTGCCATGTAATTTAAGTTTTTTAAGGTCAATTGCCACGTAGACTTCGGGCAGAAGCAAATCTGTTGTAAGTTTTAATTGCAAAAATAAGTTAACTTGAAGTATTTTTTAATAAAATTCAAAAGTTTAGCTTAAAATGCAAAATTGGAAAAAATCATGATCTAATTTGCAATTAAGCCTAAATAAAAATAAAATATTCTTATAATATTAATTTAAATTTAAATTATTCTTTATTTATTGATGGAAAAGTTAATAAAAATATTTATTTATTTTTTTTAAAAAAATACTATTCATTAACATATATGAAAATTGATAGGTTTAATTGAAGGTACAAGACTCGATCGGCTCCCCAAATGAACACACTACACACTACTCGATACTCTTCCAGTCGTAAGGCAACGCTTCCGATTTCGTGGTGTCTCTCTCAATCTTCAACAATTCATTGACTCTTTACTCTCTCTCTTGTGAAATTATCAAAAGCCCTAAAATTTCGGGCCTTGGTTATCATTCCTTAAAGCTGGTGATTTCCTTTCTTCTCCCCTCTTTTTTTTTTTTTTGCTTGAAATCTGTGAAATTCTCATGTCTTTCTTACATTGGGTCCTCTAATGACTTTAATTTTTACTTTTATTTATGTATTGATGTATGCATGTAAATGTTTTGGCGTGTAATGAAGTTTCTGATCTGGGTTTGTTCTTGTGCTGGTGATTGAAATTCATCTTTTGTGATTTCTACTTCTAAGTTTTTTTCTTGGCTCAGTATTTTGGCCTAATCTATGTAAAAAGTTCTGTTGAAGTAGCATATGCAGTTTGATTAGCCAAATAATTGGTGCAGTAATTGAAGAAATTATAAATTTGTCGAGGAAATAATGAGAAAATGGAGGAGGAATTGAGATTATTAATCTGAGTTTATTATATAAAGATTAACTGCATAATACTTGAGGAACTCCTGTTATTAAATGCATATATACTTGAGAAATTCTTGTTATTATTTGCATATACTTGAGGAATTCCTGTTATGAATGTGTCATACTAGCAGAGTCTAAGCCTATATGACAGAAGTAGTCATGAACTGTGATACTAATCATCATGCAGTGTTTCGACCGGAACTTATTTTCAAAACTTTACTGTTGGGAATTAGGGGAATCATTTTAGGAGTTTTGAGTATCAATTAGGGTTTGTGTTTATAGTAGAATTGGGGAATTGGACTATACAGTAGATGTCAAATCATGCCGATAAAATTGGGTCTAGTTGTATTCCTAAATTAGGGAAAGTTGATGAAGTTGTAGAATCATGTGAAATCATGTTTAGTTCTTGCTCAAATTAAGCTGCTTTCTTTTTTTTCTCCCAATTCCAACTTAATGAGCTTTTCCTTGTTTGTGGATTATGAATTCACAGTAGTTATTCTTTGAGGAAATTACGGGATCATGCAATCCAAGTTCAAAAATGTCGACCAAGGGGCAGCCAATCTCGATAATGCACCAAAATCCACTGTATGTTCTGAGCCATGGTGGAATAATCGTGGATATAATTCTTTTTTCCCCACGGTGATGCAGGGAAATGCATCAGATTCATCATCCCTGGAACAATCTGCTGATGGCCAATCACAGTCTGAGGATAGAATAAACGAGGAAGAAGATGATACTGTCAAGCACTCATCACCTAATAGTACACCTCTCCCATCAGGTATTTTGCATCTTTGTGTCGTGAAATTGGTATACTCATGTAGTTACTAAGCTGCAGCATCTGTGAAGTGCTGGTCGTAATTTTCCAGTATCTTATCTCTCTGGAGGATCTTAAAGAGTGCTGCTGTAATCTATCATCTACAGAGGGATCTTGAGAGAGTCTAACTTTAGTGAGGTTGTTGTTTTGCTTTTAGTTTTATTCAGATAATATTATCCATAATAACTGATTAATCTTGTATACAATTAAATGGCAAGCTCTAGCTTGAATCCTTGACTATCACATGACAATCAATAAGCCTAAAAAGTGAAATTTTTTAAATAAATAATCAGTCTTCGTGTATTTATGAGAATTTTTTTTTTAATGGACTCTGGCATGTTAACGTTCTTGTTATTATGTGCTAATTTGTCATGTATACCAACTCATCTGCATTTGGAGAGACATATACATGATTAGATAAGAGAACATGACTGTGTCTCTTTTTTTAATGCAAACTAAATGCCATTTCATTGACGAAGTTTTAATTATCAGGATGAAAAATAATTATTTAGTTCAAGTTTAATATTTTTTCATACCAAGTAATATTACTGATGAAATCACAATCAACATTAGATAGAAATTATAGGCCAGAGGATGTGAATCTCCAGAGGGCTGACCCTACCTTACATCCAAGAGCAGATGGAAGTGTTGTACATCCTACGCAACTTGAGCTCGTTGGCCACTCAATCGTAAGGAAAAATTAATTTGAAGTACTGAAAATGTCGATTATTGGTTTCTTGAATTGTTATAAGTAATACTGAAACCAGTTCATAATAAGGTATGATTCTGGTTCTGGTGAACTATTTTCAGGCTTGTGCTCCAAATGCTTATGATCCATATTACGCAGGGATGTTGGCAGCTTATGGTCAACCAATGGTATGTGTATGAACGGGAGATTATTTTTTCTGGAATGATTTAGCTTTTATGTCATTTTTCTGTCAAATGAAGAGAAGGGTGTTTTTGTTGTGAAGCGTGACATGTGATATGCTAGTTATTTCATCGTCTTGACATTCAAATGGGTTTCATAATATATTCCTTGTGCAAAATAACTATGGAAGTGTCTGCAAGTGCTTTTGCTTTGAAGGAGTGATTAAAATTAGAAATTGTGATAGGGTCAAGTTTAGCGTTGCTCTTTGGGCTTGTAGTCATTAGGTGTTTAAGGGCTGTCTTGTGTCTGATTAGTTAGTAGTTGGAGCTTTGCCTTTTAATTTCGGAATTGGGCTGAGTGTATTGTGTTTATGGATCTCTCATCCCTTGTACCTTTCTTTTTAAAGCAATAAAACTCTGCTTTTTTATTTTAAAAAAACAAAAAAATGGAGATTGTGCCACTCTCACCACCACCACCCATATCATCGATTCGTCTTCATCATGGTGTTACCATTCTCTGTGTGTGTGGGTGTATGCTGGTCTTTTTGGGTACATAAGTAATTAGAATTTCAGGGCATTTTACAGAAACTACATTAAGCACTTAAAAGTATGGGGAGCTGCTTCCAGCTTCTAACTGCTTTTCTTAAAGTGGAAGTTGGAAGTGCTATCACTTTTTTTTAGCTCTTTTAGAGTGAAGCTAAAAGCCACTTCTTAAAATTGCCAAACACCAACTACGTATCTCTACTCTTATAGGCATGTACAAGAATGATTGACCAAAATTGTTTCTCCCACTTTGCATTATATTAAGTTTTACTTGCCTCTCCAGATTGTTTTCCTGAAGGATTGGCCACTCTGTATAATAGTGTCTTATCAGGGCATTGAACCCTTCGTTCTTTTTTTTTTAGATGACTAATAAGTTTGCTTTATTTACCGCAACATCACAATGGTCAAATCAAGAGTTGCACCATGATGTTACATCTGGAAAGATATTGACATTATAGTATAAATCATTTTCATTTAATTACATTCATGTTAGTCTCTGACATCTCACTCTCTCTCTCTCTCTGAAATAAACTAGGTTCCTTCTAATTTATATGATATGCAACATCATATGAGGATGCCATTGCCTCTGGATATGACACAGGAGCCTGTTTACGTGAATGCCAAGCAATATCACGGTATCCTGAGGAGGCGTCAATCACGCGCTAAAGCAGAGCTTGAAAAGAAATTAATAAAAGCTCGTAAGGTGGTGTTTTCTTTGACCAGATTACCTTTAATGCATCGATTTGGCACTAGTGTGTAAACGCCGAGATGATTAGTGGCAGCACGACTTGATTAAGTAACTCGAAACGATACTCGAGCTCATCTTGATGATTTATGTAACCTTAATTAAAAAAAAAAAAACTACTTGTAGATAATTAGCATATTATGGATAAAATAGTAAAACTACGTGAGCTTGATTAGGCTCGTGAGCCTTTTTTTATTGAGCTCAAACTACTTGAGTAGCTCGACCTTGACTAGATTAAATTTGAGCCGATTTCAAGTTTTTTTTTTTTCAAGGGGAGCAGGAGTAGATCGTGAGCCGAATCAACTCACTCATACCTCTACAATTATTTATATTTATTTCTTTGTTTATTTATAATTATGCAGCCGTATCTTCATGAATCCCGACACCAACATGCGATGAGGCGGGAGAGAGGTTCGGGGGGACGTTTTGCTAAAAAGTCTGGTGATGGTGATTCTTCTTCTTCCAAGGGATCAGTTTCACGTTGAACAAAGTCTTGCCTTGATGTGATGAAGGTTATGTGTAGTTGTTGAAATCCATGTATCCTGGCTTTCTCAAAGCTGGGCGGCAATTCATTCTTGGCTGTTCTGTTCGAAGGAAGGATATTTCTGTCTTTTTGTACAAAAGTTACTCAACTAGTTAGGAACATGTGTTCTAGTTTAGTGTAATAAGTACAATTGTTGGAATAGGTAGTGCATGTCTACTTGGGTTTATCTTTATTGCTATAAACATGTGTGTCCTAAAATGGTCAACGGTTATTAGCATCAAATATACTTGTGGAAAATCAGATCAAATTACCTAATTTAATATGTACTCCTTCATTTATATGTGCATTTGCACACTTATTTTATCTAGATATCTTATGTAAATTTGCACATCACATAGTATCTCAAAACCATCTTTCAAAGTCGACTCCGACGACTCCCTCGCCTTCGATCTCGCTTTTCAGGCAAGAAGCTTGATCGCAATGGTAGAGGTGAACAGGAGGCGTGCTTGATATTGGAAGACGATGAATGTCTTAATTGGGCTTATGTCAAATGACATGGTTATGGTTGGATCTATTTGATTTGGTTTTATTCAAGTTTTATACATATACTTGCAAGTCAATAGTTGTTTGGAGTGGACTTGGTTCATTAAATAACTTTTTATATAATAAGATGTTTAAAATAAATTTACCAAACAACCTCTAATTAATGATATTTTTAGTGGATAAAATTGAGTTTATTTAATAAAGTTTGGCCAAGGGTGGGAGAGGGAGTCAGTGGACGTGTGAAGAAGATATTGGGTATAGTTGGGTCTTGGGGAGATGCTCATATAGCTAAATTTTATATGTTCTTGCGTCATAATCGATAAAAAATTTCCATGTCGTGGGAAAAAAATGTTTAATGAGTAACTGCCAGCAATTTTGAGAATTAATTATTTTTAAAAATTGTGAAAAATAGCTTTGAAAATAAGTGATTTTAGAAGCCATTTTTAATGTTTTAAAATAGGCACTAAGACTCTTATGTATTGAGCAACTTAAGTGTGTTTTTAAAAAGTTGCGTAAAATACTACTAAAAAGTTACGCATATTATTATTAAAAAGATGCACTTTTCAGTATTAATTCGTGTGACTTTTCAGTAATAATGGTGTAATTAGGGGTGAACGATACGACATACCGAAAAATATCATACCGTTGTATACCGAAAATTTCGATGTACCGAATTTTGATATACTAAAATTTCAATACCGGAAAAATTCATACCGTTGTCATACCGAAATTTCGGTATGGCAACGGTATAGCGAAAATTTTGGTATTTTTGGTATACCGAAAATTTTGACATTTTCGGTATACCGTGATATATCAAAATATTTTCGATAATATTTCGATATATCATGGCATACCAAAATTTATATATTTATATTTTGTTATTCGTATTGAGATTTTCAATACGATACCATAAAATTTCAATAAATTTGAATTTTTTATTTGATAAGTGCGGTATACCGGTATATTCGATATTTCCTCCACCCCTAGGTTTAACTTTTTAAAAATACACTTGAGTTACACGGTGCACCTGATGCATACAAGACCAAAGCATGTTGAGTAAGTCTCTGTGAGCAATTAAAATTAATTGCCGAAATAAAAATAACATGTAGAAATTACGTGTTAAAATAATTTATTATTGGAAATTTGAATAAATTTAATTCCTAAATAATAAATTGAATTGGGCCTAAAAAATCTAATAAATTGAATTGGGCCTCAAAATCCTAATAAATTGAATTGGGCCTCAAAAGACTAAGAAATCAAATCAGGCCTTAAAAGCCTACTAAATTGAATCGGGCCTTAAAAGCCTAATAAATTCAATTGAGCCTCTAAAATCCAATTAAATATTTTGGGCCTCTAAAGTCCAATTAATTTTTCTGGATTTTTAAAGTCATCAAGCTCAATCTTTAAAAAGCCTAAGAAATCAGATCTTCATAAATATCCTTGAAGATTATCAAATCTGAAATCTTTGGGGAATATTCCCTAAATCATATCTTCCGGTCCATCAAGTCTGACCTGCAAATCTAGAATTCTACACCTATAAATAGGGTCTCATTTTGGTCATTTTTCATTTACAACAACTCAAGAAGATCAAAGCTTGGAGAGGAGGAGCAACTCGAAAGATCCAAGACTTCAAGCATTTTTAAGATTCAAAGGCGTTCTTCGGGGGTTTCAAGAGCATCCTTCGAGTTCTTCATCAAAAATGCGTTTTGATCCGGGATCACGGTGCGAAGCCTTTGGTCGGCGTTCTTCATCAACAACCTCCTCCAGTCAATAGTCAATGTTCTACTACTACAACAACAACAACATACAACAAGGAGTCAAGAAGATGGGAGCTTAAAGAGAAGCATCAAGATCCAAGACTTCGGGCATCTTTGAAGATTCAAAGGCGTTCTTTGCGACCTTCAAGAGCGATCTTCGAGTTCTTCATCAACAAGGTGTTTTGATCTGGAATCACGGTGTGAAGCCTCCGGTCAACGTTCTTCATCAACATCGGCGTTCGATTCGATAAACACAGCTCGAAGCCCATCCAATCAACGCCATCAACAACGATCAACACCGCTTATCTACAACGACACCTCCATAGGTACAAAGGTGAATACTCAACAAAGCTTAATGCCCTCAAATTAATATCAACTTCGACATCAAATCGGACTCAACTCCGAAAATCAACAAAGTCTTTCCATAAGGCAACGTTAATTCGAATCAAGGCTCAACGCCCTCGAATTAACGTCCAACTCCAAAGTCAACTCCGGACCAGCTCCGACAAACCAACAAAGTCCTTCCATAAGGCAACGTTAATTCGAAATAAGGCTCATCGCCCTCGAATTAACGTCCAACTCCAAAGTGAAATCTGGACCCAACTCCGAGAAATAAGCAAATCAAGTCAAGACCAAGTCAAAACTCGAAGAGAAGAATCAGAGGATCAAATAGAGATTGGACCTAAACAATCGCTTGATCTTTAAATTCAACATATTCTTTGTAATTTTTATTTCACATATTAATAAAGAGTTATTAATTTTTGTGGAGAAAATTCGCATGTTATAGTCTCATGTGCAACTGGTGTAACTTTTAAAAAATACACTTAAGTTACACGGTGCATATGATGTATACAAGATCAAGACATGTTGAGTAAGTCTTATGTGCACCTGGTGTACAATATACTCACTCAACAATTGAGACTAGTTACACTAAAAAGATAAATCTGATTATATTGAAAAGTGTGAATTGATACACTGAAAAATTTACACTAAAAATTAATAATAATGTAAATTTTTTAGTGTAATTAATTCTCATATTTTAATATAATCAGACTTAATTTTTTAGTATAAATATAAGTAATCTCAACTGTTGGATGAATGCACCGTGCACACGAGAAGGTTCTTTTTTATCCCCTAATTTATAAGGAGTATATTTATTTAACATGGTATATGTATATGATAGGCACTCCACCCAATTAAATGTGAAAAGAAAAGGAAAACATATCATAAGGCTTCTTATCTCTTCATACACATCTCAGATGCTTTATCTCGTCCACTATATTAATTCTCTCCCTCTGCAATCCATCGACAATAATAAGCCCAGAATTTGGAGGGATAAGGCCGTGTTTGGTTGCAAGAAAAGCCGAAGAAGAAATGATATGATTGTGAAAGCTGTGGAAAAGGATTCAGAGTTTGAGATAGAGCGAGAGAAGGCTCGTGAAGCTTTGAGAAAGCTTGATGACCAGCTTCTATCTCTCTCCAACAAACAAATCTCCACCCCTAAAATTAGAGGTTTTTTTTTTTATCAATTTTCTTCTTTAGCATAATCACTGAATATGCTAAGCTATGAATGGATGGGTCTGATTTAACATTTTGAAAAATAAATCAGTCATGCAATTATAATTTTGCTGATAAATAGCTGGGTCTTTTCCTTCCCATAATGCATATTCTTTGACATAAAATTCTTTCTTGCTATCCGGGATAGAGCTCGGCTCGACTCGACTCGACTCGTTTATTTTGGTAAATGAGTTGAGCATGTAAAATACTAAAGAGTCAGATACTTGAAAATGAGTTTGAAGTTCAAGTAGTCGAGTTGAGAAATATGTTGGTGATCTCTCACCAAACTCGTTTTTCTCAACATTTGGCAGCTCGGGATCTTAAGCGAACAAGTTTGAGGGGGAAAGAAGAGGCTTCAGAAGAAATTACAGGATCGTTTTTGACATATACAGCATCTTTTCTGCTAATTTTTACCATTCTCTATAATGTTGTTTTTCTAACGGTTATAAAGCCTGCAGTAGACGGACCTGACACTCTTCAATATGCAGAAGCACCACAACCAACTAGTGCTGAATTACCTTGAAATCTTGTATTTCTTGACATTTTACAAAAAAATTACTATAGATGTTTAGTTCCCTACCTAGGATAGAATGTGTTTAGTATTTATGATTGTATTTTTAATCTTAATTTGTGTTTGAATTTACGGATAAGTGGGATAAAAATACTAAATTTTTTATTTTACATCATTATATTCATAGTTTTTTGAGAAATTTAAAGGTTATGTTTGTTAGTTCCAATTTGAGTAAATTTAAATTTGAGATTAAATAATCTGATGTAATAGCTGAGGTCAAGTAGTCGTTTTCTTGTATAATTAGAGTGAATTCAAATATCGGTTTAGAATTTAATCATGGACTCAAATCCAAAAATCAAACATAATTTTACTTAAAATTAGGGATTTAATCTATAGACAAAACAAACAAAACAAAAAAAATTGAACCAAGGCCATCAAACAGGATTGTAAGGGCACTTCTTTCGCAATACAATCAAAACTTATCAATTTATCACAAAATAATAATAATAATAATAATAATAATAATAATAAAATAAGTGAATAAATAAACACATGGTAAAATTAGTGAAGAATGGATCTATAAATAAGTGAATAATAAAACCCAGTAACATGAATATCCACTGAATACATATCATCAGCTATCAGCTTTTACTTACAGAAAAAACAGCCTAAAGTAGAGATAGCCATTTCAAGAAATGAAGCCTGCCTGACCCATGTTAAAAATAAATAAAAAAATCCCTACGTGTAATAAGCAAGATAAACAAAATAGGAAGACGAAGATGAAGAAAATAAAACAGCCAAGTGGAGAAGATACGAAGACAAAGATGAGGAAGACTTAATGGCAGCATCAAATTTATAGACTCGACCCAGACAAGATTAAGATTGTGTATTAGCAGTTTTTTATCATCTATCCTCTTTAGCTAAAAGTAGGGAGTCTTCCCTCATCAACTTCTTGCTAAGACTGTAGAATCTCTCACGAGAATATTGTCTCGATGCCTTTCTCCAATCCGTACCAGCCTTCATCATTGTAGCAAATTCTTCGTAGCTTATGCGCCCATCCTGCATATATCCAAAACCCATCATAACACACTCCCCAACAT
>JAPKLY010000133.1:453380-498610 GCA_026898435.1 Prunella vulgaris | reverse complement strand
GTAGGACCCAATACGAGATGGGTACCTGAGGCCTGATTCTTTTCAGGTCACTGCGGGCTACAAGAAGAGGAAGGAAGATCTGATGAAGGACTGGTACTTGGACTCAGGATGTTCCAGGCACATGACCGGATTTCGTGATCTCCTTCAGGATTATGTAGCTCAAGAAGGCCCGCAGGTAACCTTTGGTGATAACTCTAAGGGTTTCACCAGAGGATTCGGAACCCTTGTTATTAACTCTGTCCGTGTACTAAATGTATCATATGTTGAGGGACTGAGACATAACTTACTCTCGGTTAGTCAGTTCTGTGACCGAGGATATAGTGTAGAATTTACATCTAACTTGTGTCTTGTGGAGGACAAATCTACACTACAGGTTCTGATTACAGGTAACAGGAGGGGCAATGTATATTTTGCTGACTTCAAGAGTAGCCCTCCTGAAACCTGTCTGGTCGCTAAGAGCTCCTCTGAGCTCAGTTGGCTTTGGCATAAACGTCTGAGTCACTTAAACTTCAAGATTATTAACAAAATCTCTAGACTCTCTCTTGTAGATGGTCTGCCTAATGAAGTTTTTAGCAAAGACCATGTGTACGGAGCATGTCAGGAAGGCAAGCAAACCAAAGCCTCATTCAAAGTGAAGGAAGCCTTCTCCACTGACATAGTGCTTCAGCTCCTGCACATGGATCTCTTTGGTCCAGTTACTCCTGTCAGCATAAATGGTAGGAAATATACCCTTGTTGTTGTTGATGATTATTCCAGGTACACATGGGTTATTTTCTTGCTGAACAAAAAGGAGACTCAGGTCAAGCTTCCAGAGTTACTCAAGCAATTGAGTACTGAACAGGGTCAGAGCATAGTCAGGATCTGATCAGATCGAGGAACCGAGTTTATAAACTCTATTATAACTGACTTTTGTACTAACCATGGTATAGCTCATGAGACTTCTGCAGCCAGGACCCCTCAGCAGAATAGGGTAGCTGAAAGAAGGAATCGAACCCTGAAGGAAGCTTCCAGGACCATGTTAGCTGAATCAGGACTGCCCAAGAAGTACTGGGCGGAAGCAATCAACACTGCTTGCTACACTCAGAACCAATCTATGTTGAACAAACAACATGCTCAGACACCCTATGAAACTTGGAACAAGAGAAAGCCTCGCATCTCTTATTTCCATATTTTTGGATGTAAGTGTTTCATCCTGAACAATGGGAAAGACCAGCTGAAAGCCTTTGATAGCAAATCTGATGAGGGAATTTTCTTAGGATACTCCTCAGTCAGTAAAGCTTTCAGGGTGTATAACTGTCGGACCCTTTGTGTGGAGGAAACACCTCATGTTGTGTTTGATGAGACTGCATCAGTGCATAGGAAACAGGTTCCAAGTCCTGACACTGAGGGAATTACCAAAAGGGTAACAAGACTGAGTCTGAAGAATCCTGAATTCAAGATCAAACTTGCCAGTGCTCCCAAGGGATGGGATGATGATGATGAAGATCAGGATGGACTTCAGGCCAACCCTCAGCAAGCCCCTGCCTCGGAAAACGTTGAGTCTCAGACGGAAGGACAGACTCAACCTGAGGTACGTACTGTCGGTGATGAAGCTTCTGCACATGAGACAGTTACTGAGTCCAACACTGTAGGGGGAAACAATTTCTTTGATATTGGTCAACCCTCAGGAAATGACTCAGTATCCCCTGTTCTTGCTCGCTCCGCTTCTTTGCCTATTATTGTCGAGACTAATGTTTCAGGATCAGGCAATGGAACGTCAGTAGCTCCCAGTGCTCCAGTCAGCAGGAGGCGATGGCTAGATGATCACTCATTGGCTGATATCATTGGGGATATCAATGAGGGGGTCAGGACGAGGTTGTCCTTTGGTGAAAGCGCTATGTTTTGTTGCTTCCTGAGTGATCAGGAACCTACAAGCATAGAAGAAGCTCTAGCTGATCCCAACTGGATCCTAGCCATGCAGGATGAGCTCAATCAGTTTGAGCAGAATCAGGTTTGGGAGTTAGTTGAGAGACCTAGACGTCAACATGTTATTGGCACCAAGTGGGTCTTCAAGAACAAGAGGGATGAAAAGAATGTTGTTGTCAGGAATAAGGTCAGACTAGTAGCAAAGGGTTACTCTCAGGCCGAGGGTATCGACTATGATGAGACCTTTGCTCCAGTCGCAAGATTGGAAGCAATCAGGTTGTTTCTGGCTTATGCAACATTCAGGAAATTCAAAGTGTATCAGATGGACGTAAAGAGTGCTTTTCTGAATGGTGTACTGAATGAAGAGGTGTATGTTGAGCAACCTCCTGGATTCGAAGTTGGTAATAAGGTATATCACCTGAAGAAAGCTCTTTATGGCCTGAAGTAAGCTCCGAGAGCTTGGTATGATACATTATCCCAATTCCTGATAGACCACGGGTTCGTGAAAGGAACAGTGGACAGGACCCTCTTCCGGATCACCGAAGGGGAAGACATTCTCTTGGTTCAGATTTATGTGGATGACATAATATTTGGATCTCCTAATCTGAAGCTTTGTGAGAAATTCTCCAAGCTGATGACTGGAAAATTTGAGATGTCAATGATGGGAGAAATGAATTTCTTTCTGGGTCTCCAAGTCAGGCAAACTGACTCCGGAATTTTCATTAATCAGTCCAAGTATGCGAGGGACTTGATTCAGAAATTTGGAGTTCAGTTCCAGCAAAGTCTCACGCATTCCCATGAACACAAATGAGAAGCTGGATCCTGACAAAGAAGGAGTCTCAGTAAATCAGACTGAATATAGGGCACTGATAGGATCTTTATTATATCTGACTGCTAGTTGACCTGACATCACTTATGCAGTTGGAGTTTGTGCAAGGTATCAGTCTGATCCAAAGAAGAGTCATCTAGAGAGTGCCAAAAAGATACTGAAATACCTGAGAGGTACAGTCAATCTAGGACTTTGGTATCCCTCTGATGACAACCTAGAACTGACTGGCTATTCAGATGCTGATTATGGAGGCTGTAGACTTGATAGGAAATCAACTACAGGCACATGTCAGTTTCTAGGGAGTAAACTGATCTCTTGGTTTTCTAAAAAGCAAACCAGTGTTGCAACGTCTACTACTGAGGCTGAGTATATGGCGGCAGGCAGTTGTTGTTCTCAGATTCTTTGGCTGAAACAACAACTGAGAGACTACCAAATAGAGGCCACTGAAGTTCCAATTTATTGTGACAATAATAGTGTCATTGCCATATCCCAAATCCCAGTCTTACACACAAGATGTAAGCATGTAGACATCAGGCATCAATTTATCAGAGATCATGTTGAGAAGAAGGACATTAGGATGGAGAGAGTCCCTACTGAAAAACAGAGAGCTGACATCCTGACTAAGGCTTTGCCTAAAACCAGGTTTGTTGAGTTATCAGTAGAGTTAGGACTCCTTGACCCAGGCTTAGGTGATTCAGTCTGAATCTCTGATAAGAATGCACAAGGCCAGGGGGAATAACTCATATGGACTCAGGATGAAGGAATCCCAGAGAGAATATGAATGGTTGAAGGGGGAACATTCAGTATAAGAGAAATGATCAGTATAGACTGACTAAGTTTCAGGACACTGAACTCAGGTCTTGTCACCCTGATAGGGCAATAAGTGGTATCAGTCAGAATACAAATCTGACTGACTGGTATGTTTTCTGATTTTTATCTAGTCATCTGATCTTGCGTGCATTTTCCTTATACTGTTTGCTGTATTGTCAAATCAATTTAATTTGTCAAATGATCCCAGCCATTCGTTTTAATATTCGGTTATTATTTAATACAATTTATTTGAATTAAATATGGACATGCTCTAATGTGCATTTAATGCACTGTGGGCGGAAACAGTTTTCGATAAAGTTTGACCAATTACTTTTGAAAAACCAAAGATTTAAATGCTTTTCACTGTTCAATCCTGACCATTGAATCTCATAGGTCATTATTTTCTAAGCCACCCGATTAAAACCAAATTTTTGTATAAATAGGGGAAGATTGTGTTGTTAAAATCTTTATGCACCTAAATATTTTCCTTACATATTCCTCTCTTCAAACCGACCTTATTCATTTCTTCATATTACTTCAATGGCTTCTCCATCTGCAGATTCCTTCTTTGGAAATCTTTTCCATCTAAGGAATGAGATTCATTATGAACCATATGGGGACTTTTCCTCCAACCACCCCGATATTTTGCCTGTACAAGAACTATTCAATAATGCAGGTCTTCTGCAATTCATTACAGCAAGACCACAGAGGCTCCACCCGAGACTTGTTGCTGCATTCTACCTAAAGATGGCGCAGAACAAGAAGTCCCATGAGTGGGAAACTTGCATACCCCTGACCACCTGTACAAAGGGGAAGGATGGAGAGGAGGAGATGGGTCACTCTCAACATCCAGAGGAAGATTAAGGAGGTTTTTAATCTTCCCAGTTCAGGACGAAGCCCAGTGGATTATGGGTATGGGAATGAGAAGGACTTTCTCCAGTCCTTATGTGATGGGGATGTCGTCCTGAAGTCGGGCCTAAATAAATCAGTCCTGAGGACTGAAAACCGCCACTTCTTCGACCTGACAAGTCAGGGAGTGATGGGGATTGCCGGAGGATTGGAGCAGATCTCCAGACCAAAGCTTTATACGATGATGGCAATCTCGGATGCTTCTATGCACAACTTTAACTGGGAGGATTACTTCCTCCAAATGCTGGTGGATGAGACCAGCAAAATCAAGTACTCGCCAGAGGGTCAGGCGACATTCGAGGTCAAGATGCACTTTGGCACCAAGATTTCTATGCTCTTGGAGACCCTGGATCTCGATGATGTGGATCAGGCCCAATCACTCGAGATTCCAGCGAAAATCAATCTATTCAGAGCTTACTTCGATCATGCTGGCACCAGGAGAAGGCCTCAGACTCAGAAGAAGAAGGCCCAGGCGAGCATGACTGAAAGAGTCAAGGCTCAGGCAGGCAAGTCTTTTGAGTCTGATACAGCAAAGCCAGCGGAGGAGAAATCTAAGCCCTCAGGACCCAAGCAACAAAAACTGAAATTTCTTTATTCA
The DNA here is from genome assembly GCA_026898435.1 of Prunella vulgaris. Taxonomy (NCBI): domain Eukaryota; kingdom Viridiplantae; phylum Streptophyta; class Magnoliopsida; order Lamiales; family Lamiaceae; genus Prunella; species Prunella vulgaris. Next base: position 493,559 of record JAPKLY010000133.1, on the reverse strand, counting down.
GGGTCAGCTGAGCGAGAGAAAAAGCTCGTGGAAGAGCGAGAGAAAAAGCTTGTGGAAGAGAGAGCTTCTGAAGAAGCTGTTCAGCATGCACCTCCGGAGAGGGAACCAGCTCAGGCGCAGGCCATTCTTGAAATTGCTCCCATTACATCTGTTCCGGATGTTGCATCCCCTGATCCTGATCAACTGATCCTTAACATCGCTGAAACTTATCAGAGTTTGGATCAGGTGGAGCCTGCTCAGAAATGAGGAGTTGAGCAGGAGGCTGCTGAACCAGTTCAGGCTGAAACACCATGGCCGTTCCCTGCGCCCGATGTGAATATTCTTTCAGATTTTGAGATAGTAGCAAGGGGAGCGGCAGCTGAAATGGTGGAAAGGAGATTTCCTGATCTCACTGAAGCTCAGAAGGAGGCAGTTGTGCAACTCCGCACTTTTGCCATGATCAGAAACGCTACATGGTCTGAGCTCAGTCAGCTAGGAGAATCCAGAGGATGGGACTGCATTGCAGAATTAGAAGCCGCCCTCTTTGATCACTTTGATGTGAACTCTCTACATCAATTGATTAAGATGGTGGATTTTATCAAAACAGTCCGCCGAACCTATCCTGAGCCTGAACCTCAGAAAGCTGAAGAAGAGAAGGGAGAGGTGAAGGAAGCTGAGCAGGAGGTGGTAGTGGTTGCTGATGATGATCAGCAAGGTGGCACTAAGGGAGTCAGTGCACCGGCCGATGAAGCAATCCTGGGACCCGGGATTGCGGAGGCTTCAGGAGAGGGTCCACCAGGCATGGTCCGAGTCAGAGGCAAATGGACTACACCCGAAGCAATATATCTTCAGAATTCCTCACGAGCTCTTGGCAATCTGCACAGGAGGGTCATCCTCGTTGAGCGAAAAACTAGTAGGGTTGGTTCGAATTCTGAATTGCTGAACAAGAAGTTGAACAGACTGGACCGTGACCTGAATGATATGGCCACTGATATGCATGCTGCAATAGATCTCCTTGGGGAAGCTCGGACTAGAATCAATGTAGACCTCACTGTTATTTCTGAGCAAACCAAGGATGCCATTCAGAACTGCAATCAGATGGTTTCTAATGTGCAGACTCAGCAGGAGACTAAGCTTGCCAATTTTCTGGATTAACAACTGTCTGAAAAAGTTGATCAACTGGTTGATGAGAAGTTGGTCAAGCTGAAAGCTGAACTGAATGAGGAACTGCTGAGTGAGATGTCTGAACAAGAGAAGGATGCAATTGCCACTGCCCTGAACAATCTAATGATGAGCTTTGAAGGACGGCTAAAAGCTGAGCACAATTCAGCCGTCGACAAGCTAAGTGTTGGCCTGAGAGGGATGGCCAGGCAGATTGGGCAATTGCAGGGAAAGCAGACTGAGATGGATGGTCAGTTTACACTATTGGCGGAGTCAGTGGATGAAGTTGTCAAATGGATAAATGACGATGATGCCAAAAAGGGGGAAGAAGGGAAGAAGCAGATTGCCATTACTGGTAAAGCAAAGAAGAAAAACTTCCCCCCTGAACTGATAACGGAGGAAAGAAAGAGGACAAGGTCCATCGCTGCCATCGAAGCTGCTGAAGGTTCAGAGCCGAAAAGATTGAGGTCGTCTGAGGACCCCGCTCTGGAGCCTTTGTACAAGGAGATGGAGGAACATATGCAAACTGAGCTGACCACTCAGAAGAAAATGGTGATGACTGAATCTGAAAAAATAGCAAAGATGAAGGAGATTTCGCTCCTCAGTCAGATCCAGCGCCTAAAGGAGTCCAATGAGTATCTGACTTCGCAGGTTCAGAAGAAGAAATCTGTATCTTCTGGATCTCGGATGAAGACTCAGAGGAAGATTGTGGTCAGTTCAGATCAAAGTCTTCCTCCACTAAAGTTTGTGGAAGACTTTATTCCGATAGAGATGTTGGAGGTATGGATTCCGATCCGGAATAGGTGGGCCTACCTATTCTACGTGGTGGGGTTATGGGACGATCTGGCTGAAGAAAAAGACGTCATACTCCATCACTGGATGGCACAGGAGCATCCTGATCTCTGGGCTGAAATCATCAGACATGCTGACACTGAAGGTGTAGAGATCGCTCCTCTGGAATTCATCAAGTACACTCCTCCACTCTTTAAGAACTGCAAGCAACTGGACCGGAAAGCAATTTCTGAAGAAGTCGTCAGAGTAGGACGAGCTGCCGGGGCCGTTGCTGATCGGAACAGGATGAAGCAGGTCCTGAACCGGGTACTGGAGATGTACGAGATTCCACTGACTGCTTGAAATAAGGATGAAGACTAGATCAGGAGCTAGTTGTTCAGGAATTTTGTAATAGCTTCAGGACACTTGTATTTTCTTATCAATCAATGAAGTTATTTATTTTTCCTGAGTACAACTTCTTGTTGACTCCTGAATTTACTTTTCTGAATCCTTATCAAGAACTGTACTAACCCATTCCTTGTTTTCATCTTATAGACTAAGTACCTAGTTTGTCAGGTGGTACTGAGTTATTCTTACTGACTAAGTCAGTTGATTGTATAGATGAATAGGGATTTGCTTAAGGGTTTTGGCATCATCAAAAAGGGGGAAATTGTTGGGACAATCTGAGTATTTTGATTAGATCCCAAAACCCCTGATGAATTTGCCTAAGTATAGTTGTTCAGGATAAAATAATTCAGGATAGTTAGGTTAGAAATTCAGTACAGAAGGACCATGCTGAAGACTGAAGAATATTGGAGTCGACCCAATTTACTGAAGTCTGAAGTGTAAACCATCCTGAAGGAGTCAGTCAGTTTTGCTGAAGATTGTCTGTTCTGAAGCTGAAGATCGAAGCCTGTTGATTCATCCTGAAGTCAATCCTGAAGTACCATTGGCTGATGTTTCTACTGAGTACACTAAGCATACTCAGGACAGAAGTTAGTCAGTGAAGAGTAAGTGTTACCTATCAGCCTGTGCTGAATGCACTTAAGACCTGACTTAGGCCGTGGTTCAGTTTACCTGAATCATGTAAGTCCAAAGCAAAAAGGTTACACATACTGGGCTGAATAATCTATCAGGCTGTGCTGAATGCACATAGGACCTGACTCAGGCCGTGGTTCAGATCACCTGAATCATGTAAGTCCAAAGCAAAAGGTTATTTATGCTATGGGACAAGAGACAAAGAGAATGTCAGTAGACTCCATTAAAAATAAACGTTCAGACTGAGTTATTAACAAGAGACTCAGAGCATTGAATGTACGAGGAAGGACAAATGTCTGAAGGTCAACTAGCCATTATAGCGGAGAGCCAATGATCTTTCGACACGTATGCACGGAGTCTGCGTAGCATTTAATGCGGAATTTAATGCGTCTCAAAAGTTGCAGGTGATGTGACAACTTGCCAGAATAAGCATGGCGGTTAGGTCAAACAGTATTTCTAGCCTGCAATCTACCTAAAATAGGAAAGATTTGATTTGATCTCCTCCAACGGATCTATTTTGAATCTTACCTATAAATATGGAGAGCCTTGCACCCATTCAAGGCTAACGGGAAATTTCCAAGAGAAAACTCTCAAGAATCCAAGCATTCAAAGCATACTATAAACAACACTCTGCAATTAAATTTCCCTAGTGTTGTAGTAGGATTCACTCTGTATTTGCTTAGATCGATAGCTCTATTATTTAGCATTGTTTTGTATTGCTAGAGCTATCTTAGTTGGAAACCAGAATACCAAACCACTCAAGGTGTGAGATTGGTTGGTTAGAAGGACTGGGACTTGTAAAACGCCCAGGGGTCAGTTCCTAAGAGAGGAAGTTGGCTACTCGTGTCCCTTGGCACGTAAAACCTAAGTACCTATCCTCAGGGTTTTGAGGATAGCTTCCTGTTAAATCAGGTCGTGGACGTAGGAGTTGGTTATCTCTGAACCACGTTAAAAAGTCCCATGTGTGCTGATTTACTGTTTTGTTTAGGATCATAACTGTCATCATAATAAACTGAACATTCTGCATCATTTTTCTATTCAGGACTGAATCAATCATCCTGAATCTTAATATTGTGCACTCAGCCTTAACCACCAGTTTACTAAGCAAACTCAGAGAAAATGTTTTCAGAAACTAAATCGAGTAGAATCTAAGGGCTCACTTTCTGCACTTACTCTGGCTCACTGAGATAGTGGTCCAACTGACTAGCTTCCAAGCGGTCAGTAGGTTTGTTATCTCTACTAAGCTTCCGAGCACTTTACTCACACTCAGCTTATCTGACTCGTTACTGAACTGTCCCTGCTGCCCCTGTGGACCTTCAGCATACTGAGTACTTCAGGAAATCCTGACTGAGAGTGTTAGAGCATTTTTCTGAGTCTTTCAGAAAAATCTGACATCAGTGTATTCCCCCCATACACTGATTATACTCGTTTCGGGACCAACAGAGAATAGTCTCATTTTTACCCTTATCTACCCTAGCACAATTGGGGTTAAGGGTATGCAATGGTTTAAAATAAATGCGATAGCAAATACACATGACTTCTGATCCAGGCATGTAATTATAACCATGTGTTTTAACATTTAATGTTAAAGCATCAAGGATATTGTTGTCAGATAAGGACAAAGAAAGATTAGGATACGCGTTGAAATAAACGGGTCCTAGAGCTAAACTAGACTCAATAATTCCCATGAGGGATTGTTTCCAGTTAAGATTTCTACCATCTCTTAGAGTGGCTAGAAAACTTTCTGGTAATCCTTTAAGGGTTAAGGGTCTAAAAGCTACTTGAACACATCCAATATGGATGAATTTATACCCCTTCATATAAAGAGAAATATCATGGTAGTTTAATAATTTTAAAACCATTTCTTCCTCATGGAGAGGTACTGAAGACTCAGTAGTTTTAACAACTTGTTTGAAACTAATTTTTTCAAAAAGTCCAGATTTGTAAACCGTTTTAGGTTCAATCTTTGGAATACTCCATTTGTTGAGTAAATCAAGATTTTCAGGAACATCATATTCCTGAACCAAACTATTTTTCTCAATATGAGAAGAGCTTAAAAGATTCATAAAGATAATTATGAAATCGTATCGAATCAATAATCATCAGATAACATATCTCTACTATCACATGGCTCTGATACCATATAGACGCAGGATCGGGGATCTGGATCATATCAGTAGTATAGTTTGGTTCATATCTTGTGATACTACTATCTTATATGATAGTAGTATAGCCATGAGTCTTCAGTCCCACTTCATGAGGAAGAAATGGTTTTAAAATTATTAAACTACCATGATATTTCTCCTTATATGAAGGGGTATAAATTCATCCATATTGGATGTGTTCAAGTCGCCTTTAGACCTTTAACCCTTAAAGGGTTACCAGAAAGTTTTCTAGCCACTCTGAGAGATGGTAGAAATCTTAACTGGAAACAATCTCTCATGGGAATTATTGAGTCCAGTTTAGCTTTAGGACCCGTTTATTTCAACGCGTATCCTAATCTCTCTTTGTCTTTATCTGACAACAATATCCTTGATGCTTTAACATTAAATGTTAAAACACATGGCTATAATTATATGTCTGGATCTGAAATTATGTGTATTTGTTATCGCATTTATTTTAAACCTTTACATACCCTTAATCCAAATTGTACTAGGGTAGATAAGGATAAAAACGAGACTATTCTCATTGAAACAAACTTTGGAAATTCCAATGTTAGTACTCGTAGATCTATTAAATGGGATGAGATTATTTTCCCAGATAATTGGATTCTTGAACATTCTGTTCCTAAAATCCCTTCACTTAATAGTGATTTCCACCATATTACTCAAAGTAATAATGGTATTGTTAAGATTGGTTTTCAAAATAACCAAAGAAGAAATTCTTCTTTCACTAGATCTATGTCTGGTTACAATTTATTTTCACCTCTTGATTATGAAGTCAATATTCCTTCTACTTCAAGAGTTTCTACTTCTTCTTTGAAAGAAGAAAAGTTTTATCAAAACAATGATTTTGAAAATGATAATATTATTGTTAATAAAAACAATATTGTTCATAGTGAAAAACTTCCCGAAATAATTTCAGAATGTGATTTTTCTGTTTAAAATGATTTTTGAACCAATTTTGGATTTCAATAAAGGCTCCTTAAATAGAGCCCATATCAATGAAGAATTTAATGATCCAAAATGGGAAAAATTTAGAGCTTGGTATTTCAACTCTTTCCCAAAAGATGAATTATCTTATTTTGTTGACAAATTCTATGAATTTTGTAAAAAACAAAACAAAATACTTTATTTTATTCCTTGGTTTATGAAAACCTTTTATATTGATCAAATTTCTACAATAGAAAGATCTTTTAAAATTATTTCTTCAGGAGATATTCGAAAATCCATCTATCCTACTAATATTCCTTTCCAGATTGAAAAGGAAGGAAAAACTTTAAATTTTTCTCTTTTTTCAACAATTATTGAAAAAGATGTTTTACACAATATTGCTGAGATTTTTAAGCAAAATAATTTTTGCAATCTTTTTCTTCAAATTCTTAGTGAAGAAATTGCTTCACTACATGAGAAAATTGATTCTCTTCTTTTTTAAAACAAAGATCAGCCTAAGGCTGATACTTCTATTGAAGAAGGAAAAAATCCAGTTATTGCAACTGTTCCTTCTATTCAATCTCCTATTGAGATTAAAGATTTTAAGCTTGAAGCTTCTATTTCTGATCTTGAAAAAATTATTACTGAAAATTTTGGAAAACTTCATATTTCCACTATTGAAAATGATTTTCAAGATAATATGAATAACAGACATATTGAGTCTGGAGAAAATAGTCAAAACAATTTTGACAGTCTTAACAAAATAAGATGGGCTGATAAGCCTACTATGTCAAGGTATTATACTAAGCCTACTCCTATTGATGTTCTCAATGAAGAACAAGAAAAATTCTTTAATACCTCTTATTCTGGTAAATCCATTTATGAATGGAATATTGATGGTGGAAGTGATAGATATATCTACACCCAATGCCATCGTATGCTTATGTACAGCTCTGCCTGTAGAATTAGTGGTAATAATGATGTGCAGACTGCACAAGCAATTACTGTTGGTTTTACTGGTCAGCTTAAAGGCTGGTGGGATAATTATCTTACTCCCCAAAATAAAAATGAAATATTTTCTTCTGTTAAAATAGAAGAAAATACCACTAAACCCAATGCGGTTTATTCTCTTATTCTTACCATTTTAGAACTTTTTACTGGTAAACTTTCAAACAATTCTGAAAATACCAAAACACTTCTTTTAAATATGAGGTGTAAAACTCTTACTGATTTTCGTTGGTACAAAGATACTTTTTTGTCTAGAATTTATGATATTCCTGACTGTAACCAAGATATTTGGAAAAACAAATTTGTTGATGGTCTTCCGTATTTATTCACGGAAAGAATCAAGAAAATTCTTCGAAAAGACGCAAATTCTATTTCTTACGCGTCATACAGTTTTGGCCAAATCATTAGTATTTGTGTCCAAGAAGGATTAAATCTTTGCAATGAAATAAAATTGCGAAACCAGCTTAAAAGAGATAATCTCTTAGAAAAGAAACAACTTGGTCTTTTCTGTGACCAATTTGGAATTGAAAATTCCAAAAAGAATTTTTCTAAAAGAAAAAAGGATTTTTCTGATAAACCAAATTTCCGAAGAAGGAAAAGATTTTCTGATAAAAAACAGAAAGTGAAAAGAGATTTCTATAATAAAAAATCTTTTAAAAAACCTTTTCAAAAGAAAAAATATTTAGACAAAATTATTTGTCACAGATGTGGAAAGCCTGGTCACTATGCTAACCAGTGCTATGCAAAAGACAAGATTAAAAATCTTGATCTTGATGAACCTCTCAGAGAGACTCTTCTCGGAAGAGTAATGAATTCAAAATTAAATTCTGATGCTGATATAGAATCCAATGATTCTTCTGAAGAATTGAACTCTTCATCTGATTCAAGTCAATTTGATACCAATGAGTGTCAAAATTGCCTCCAGGGTAAGCTTTGTCTCAACTGTATCCAAGATACTAGTGAGATAACGGATGATGAAGTTTATAAACTTATGAGTCAGTTTAAAGGCATGAATATTAATGTCATTGATGACCATTATATTATGGATTTTCTTAAACAAATCAAAGATTTTGATTTACGCAATAAAATTATTGACCATTTTGAGAATATTCCTCTCAAAAAAGAAAAAAATGATCTTTCAAATCATATTGAAAGAAATTTTTATAACATGGATGATGTTAATAAACTTCTTAGAATTAAAGAGGTTGAGAACAATCCTATTACCATTAAAGATCTTTCAAAAGAAATTGAAAATCTTAAAACAAGTGTTAAATCTCTTCAGGAACAAAGTTCTGAATTTTCCTTTCTTCTTTCCCAATGGGAAAAAGGAAAAGAAAAATTAGAAATTGGTGATTCAAGCTCTCCAACCCTTTCTTCTAAAGAAAGTTTGATTGATAATCAACATCTTTCTAATCTTAACATCATTTTATCTCAAAAATGGTATGTAAAGATTTCTCTTTTAATAAACAATTTTTATAAAAGAGATTTTATAGCCATGATTGATAGCGGTGCGGATATTAGTGTTATCCAAATGGGAATAATTCCCACCAAGTTTTTTGAAAAAACTACTCAAACTCTTTCCCATGCAGGAGGAGGAAATTTAAAAATTTCTTATAAATTAAAAAATGCTTATATTTGCACTAATAAAGTTTGCATTCCTAATGATTTTCTTATTTCAGAGAACATTACTAGCCAAATAATTATTGGCCTTCCTTTTATTTACAGCATCTATCCTATTAAGGTAGATGAAAAAGGTATTTCAGGTATTTTTGATAATAAACCTGTTAATTTAGAATTTGTTACAAAACCTATTCATAAGGTTTTAAATCAAATTCGTGATCAAATTGATCAAAGGAATTGTCAAATAAACTTTCTTAAAAATGAATTAAATTCTTTTACTATTGAAGAAAGGATTAATAATCCTAAACTACAAGAAAAAATTGGTTTCTTATCTAAAGAATTTTCTATAAAAATTTGCAATGATTTTCCAAATGCTTTTTGGGAAAGAAAGAAACATATGGTTTCTCTTCCCTATGAAGAAAGTTTTTCCGAAGACAAGATTCCTACAAAATCGAGGCCTTGTCAAATGAATTCTGATTATTTAGAATTATGTAAAAAAGAAATATCTTCTCTTTTACAAAAGAAACTTATTGTTCCTTCCAAATCCCCTTGGTCTTGCACTGCTTTTTATGTTAAAAAACATTCAGAGCAGAAACGTGGTGTTCCTAGGTTAGTAATCAATTACAAACCTTTAAACAAAGTTTTAAAATGGATTCGCCATCCTATTCCTAACAAAAAGGATTTGCTGGATAGACTAGTCAATGCACTAGTATTTTCAAAATTTGATTTGAAATCTGGATTTTGGCAAATACAGATTGTTCCTAAGGATCGTTACAAAACAGCTTTTAATGTCCCTTTCGGCCACTATGAATGGACGGTAATGCCTTTTGGGCTTAAAAATGCCCCTTCTGAATTTCAACAAATTATGAATGATATTTTTAATCCTTATAGTGATTTCATCATCGTTTATATTGATGATATTTTAGTATTTTCTAAAGATATAGAAATACACTTTAAACATCTTGAGATGTTTAAAAATATAGTCATTAAAAATGGCTTAGTTATTTCAAAGCCAAAAATGGTTTTGTTTCAAACAAAAATAAAATTTCTGGGACATATTATTGAAAAGGGAAATATTATCCCTATTCAAAGAAGCATCGAATTTGGAAATAAATTTCCTGATGTCATAACTGATAAAACTCAGTTACAAAGATTTTTAGGAAGCCTTAATTATGTTTCTTCCTATATTGAGAAAATAGCCGAAGATACTGCTATCTTATATGATAGGTTAAAAAAGAATCCTGCTCCTTGGAGTGATAATCACACACAAGCAGTCATCAGGATAAAAGAAAAATTAAAGCATATTCCTTGCCTTATGCTTGCCAATCCCTTATGGGATAAGACTGTGGAAACCGATGCCTCTGACATTGGATATGGAGGTATTTTAAAACAGGTTAATCCACAAAATAAAAATGAATATGTTAATAGATTCCATTCTGGTAAATGGAATAATTCACAGAAAAATTATTCTGTGGTTGCTAGAGAAATTTTAGCCATTGTAAAATGTGTTGTAAAATTTCAAGACGATCTTTATAATCAGCATTTTATAATAAGGACTGATTGTAAAGTTGCTTCTTTTATGTTTGAAAAAGACTTTGAACACAATGTGTCCAAACAGATGTTTGCCCGATGGCAATCCCATCTTCCTTATTTTGATTTTAAAATAATCTATAAGCAGGGAAAAGATAATCATCTTCCAGATTTCTAACTCGCGAATATATTTCTTAATGACAGGAATGAGCCAGTCTGGGAGAAGTCCCTATTCCTCTTATAGAGGAAGAGGAGGACGAGGTCATCCTCCTATTTACCACGGGAAGAAATCCCTTATTAACCAGAATATTTCTGGTATCGGTTCCTCCTCATCAGGAGGTAATACTCAAAAGGAATTCCAAGAATTCCTCAGACAGAGAGGTAAAAATATACCAGTTGAGGACAATTCCTCAAAAACTGACGACCAAGAATCCTATGCTTATGTTGCTCAAAAAGAATATACTTTCTTTGATTCTCCCAAGAGAGAATTAATACTGATTCTTGAAGAAGATGATGTTAAATTCAAAGAATCCCAATGGATCTTAATGGAAAAATATTTTCCAAATAATAGTTGGTCTACTGGTTCATACAAATCCAGGGCTTTTTATGAAGCCATCCTTACCAACCTAGGAAGTGTGAAAATTCAACACTTTCCACCCAAGAGTAAAGTAATTAATTACTCTAAATTTATTATTAAGAAAATTATCTCCATCCAAGAATGGGGAATTTCACCCTTCTCTGAAAGAAGTATGGTCAACAAAGTCTCTCGAATGACCATCCAGTACAATTACTGGGATTATTTACAAAGTTTTTATAAAACTCTTCTTTACCAGAATGTCAAACATTCTCATACCTGGCTGATCAAAATTTGTGATAATATCAGCAAAAGTAATATTCCAAATTGGCTCACTTCTTGGTGGGAAACCTTTGGAACCGCGGCAAATATTTTGCCCGAAGAAGTTAAACCTCTTCTTGAAGAATATTCTATTATTTCTTCTAATTTTGCCACTCACAATACAAGTAGTAAAACTACCTGTAGATTTTTCATTGACTCAGGAATTCCATGGGTCTGGAAGTGGATACCAGAATTTTGGTTCACCAATGATAATACTCCTTGTCTATGGAGAATTCACATGACAAGATTCTGGAATAACCTAAGTGTTATTACCCCAGGCTCCAATGAGTCACCTCTCCAAGAAAATATCGATAGGATCAAATCCAAAATCGATGAATTCAGAAAAATTTCTGATGAAAAGGCCACTAATATGCTGCCATTCTTTTCAGAATATTCTAAGAAATGTTTTGGTATTCTTCCAAGAGAAAAAATTATGGATATGTATATGGATCAAATAAAAAAAGATCTTTTCAATGAAATAGACTTTTCTGATTCAAAATCAGACGCAACTATGCATTCAGGATCTGATCTTCAAGATGCTCAAGATCCAAATGATGATTATCAAGATTTTTCTCTACAGGAAAGTTTTGATCTCTTAAAAAATTCTCTCAAAGAGAAGCTCAAAGGAAGAAAGGACTGATGAATATTTCGGAAGACTGGATCACCCACATCAGGGTTTCCCGTTTTGGGACTAATCCACAGATCTGGCAAGTCCCATACCATGTCGTATTTGATGAAAACGACAAATGGATTTCTGATAAAAATTATCTTAAAGCTCTCAGAAAAAAAATTAGGGCTCTTGATCAGAAGGCTAAATCGGCCAATCGAAAGACTCGAGAAGACATTATTTCTTCTCAAAAAACAAGTCTCTCTACTGGCGAGCTAAACAGAGATTTTCTAGAAGCATCCTTGGGCAAAATGCATCTCCTGAAATGACAAAATCAAATTTCGTCATCGCCTACATCAGCAGACAAAGAACTGTTCATAAATAGTAAATTACTATTCAAACTTTTTACTATTCATACTTTTTATTTTCGGGATGAAATCCGGGGTTTCATGTCCGGTTCTCCCCCTATAAATATGTGTGCTTGTTATTGTAAGAGGCAGAACTTTAGCAAGTCTGCTCCCTCTTTTCTTCTCTCTCTCTCTCTCTATTGTATAATTATTCTGAAGTTATAATAATAGGAGGTACCTATTTTGGCTCCTAAAGGGTAATCTCTCTTCTTTATTTTTCTGTTTTTAAATTTTTTATTTAAGAGATTCATAGCCGCCCTATGGCAGGCTAGAGATTCGTATTGAATCAATGATCTAGGATCTCATACTCTACTATTTCATGCGTTTTTGAAGATCATAAGTCACTTGATCTGATCTGATCTGATTATATCAATATGTAGTAAATGGTTTCGACCGATTGGTTTGAGGTTTCTATCGATATTTATGAGTTAAGATTATCCAACACGTATCAAGATGTGTCTTTAAGGTTGAAACTTGCTGAACTAAGTTTTCTGGTTTATGAGTTAACCGTGTGGGGTAGCCTTTTAGCCGTTATTCCGAGTGAAGGCGCAGGCGTTTGTGGGCATAAATCCTTTTTTCAGGTTAATTCATAGACTCTTGAATACTTAGGCCAGTTTGTTTTGGAAAAGGTCTGTGAGACACTATTGATACAATACGGAGAAATCATTAACTCATAGACTATAGATGTCCTCAGTAATTTCCAATCTGTGTCGTGAAAAAGATCCATAGCTATACTACTGATATGATCCAGATCCCCGATCCTGGACTTCTCCCAGACTGGCTCATTCCTGTCATTAAGAAATATATATATATATATATATATATATATATATATACTCTCTCCGTCCCACTTAGAGCTGACAATTTCGGCCCGGCCTACCCGATTTATGGGCCGGGCTGGACTGAAAATATAATGGCTCAAAAATATCGGGCCGTTTTGGCATGGCGGGCAGCAGGCTGGCCCATTTACAAGAGATGGATGAGGTGATATATTTGTTAAAGCAGGATTCTAATATTGTGATTGACGATTTTTTAGACATTCAATGTTTGTGAAGTTAAAACTTATATGTTATTATTTTTTCTGGTCGTTGGACAATGAACCTATGAATTGCTTCTATTATATTAGGACACTATGAGTAATGATATTTATTTCTGTTTAAATTTGTGGTTTTAGTTCTATTTTATATTTGTGTTGTTAATTTGTGGGTTGTGAAAGTACATAAGTTAATAGTAGTGAAATAGTAATTATACCTTAGTTTTTTAAATTATTATTTATAAAAAAAAAAGGCCGGGCTAGACCTGGATTGGGTTGGGTTCATTTTTTACGGGCCCGATTGAAAAATGGGCTGGCCCAACCCGGCCCGTGAATGTGAGGTGGGCCGGGCCGGCCCATTAACCACCTTTAGTCCCACTATAAGTCGCTTATTTAAAGTTGTTTATTTTGCCATTTTCGTCTGTTCCACTATATATTGTTCATTTGTTTTTTTACTTTTTTAAGAAATCACCATTCACCTCTTTATTACTCCCTCTGTCCCATGGGAATTTGCACATTTTCCTTATTGGGACGTCCCACACAAATTTGTACACTACCAAAAAAGGAAACATTGATTTACGTGCACACTCACAAACCTTTACACATATTTATTCATATACCACTACTTTATATATAAAATAATTTTTCTTAAAAAATGTGCCGTCCCGTAGGGTACAAATTCCTACGGGACAGAGGGAGTATTATTTTCAATATTTTACACTATTCTCATTATCTTTTCAATTTTCTCCATCACATCGTATGTATTATATCAATATTTTTATATTCTTTCGTGAGCAATTTATAAAGAATTGAAGGAGTAGTAATTTTGAAACATATAGTGGTAAGGTGGAGTATTATATATTACATACTTAAATTCGAATTTACACGTGATTGGGAACAATTTTCTCATTGTGGTTATTTACCGATTGATTGACTTCTCTCTCTTTGCCTGCCATTCCATCTTCATAATTCTTCCCCATATCTCTCTCTCTCTCTCTCCCTCCCCCACCTTGAGAAAATCGTGAGAATGACGACCCCAACTCTTCCCCTCCTCCTTGTCGGATTCCTCCTGCTCGCCACCGCCTCCGCCCGCCCCTGCAAAACTCTTTTCTATTTCTCCGCCACCACCACAACCACCTACTACCCTCATAATCGAAACCCTAACAATCCCAATTCTCTCCTCACCCAAAATCCCCGTTACGTCACTCTCATCTTCACCTCCACCACAACCTCCGCCGGATTTCCGAATCGTCACCAGTCCCTAAATTTCGAACCCGTTGACCGATTCAATGAGGATTCCCGATTATCATCGTCTTCAATGACCTCACCTGATTTCCCCCTAAAATTCTACCCCTCTGTCTCCAGCTCCGTTCGAGACCGGACCAGGGACATCCTGAGCGTGGTGGGAGCGCTTCTCTTCGGCGTAGGGTGCGGGGCCCTCACCGCCGCTGCCATGTACTTCATGTGGGCCCTGTTGTCCTCCCGCAGCGCTGACCTTGACGACGTTTCTTCCTCTTCGGATGACGATTCCGATGGCTACGATGACGTCGCCATTTCGAAGAAGAAGCTGGGCTACGTGGCGATCCCGGCGATGCCTACGATGGTTGATGATGATCTCAAGAAGCCGGCCGCCCCAGCCAAAGAGGTGGTGTGATGGCTCAATAATTATTAGTACTATATTTCAGTTTAACTTCTTGTTGAATAATCATATTTTGACAACGTGTGGATTTATGAACTTAAGGCAGGCAAATTTGATACTTCTGATACAATGATCTGTATTCATATACTTGTACTTTTGTTGGTTCTACAAAATTGTGTAATTGGTTATGATGATACTTATGTGTATTGATTGTCATGGTACTTTTATGCATTTAGTGGATTCACGCACAGATTTTCTTGGGGTATATATTGCTGATACTTCTTTAAATTGATATCAATTTTATATGCTATTGATGTGAGTGAGTAGTGAGCGTAGATTTTCTTTAACTCATGCATTTGTGTTGAAGTGAACTTTTGGGGTATATACAGCTGCCTGAATGTAGATTGTAAACATCACTTTGGCATGCTTATGGGCTGTGGGGGGTGGGCTTATGCTTTTTTAACCCGTAGCTGGTGTATTTTTGTTCATTTGGTTTTGTTTTTGGTTCACCTCCTGTATTTAGTTGAATTTTCTACATCTTGATATGAAGGTTAATTGTTATGTGCATGCCATCTTGTTTTTGTTTCAATGAACTCTCATTTCAATTTATTCGATCTTTTTAGTGATATAAATTCAAGGTTAGTGGTGTAGGCTGTGTTTAGCATCTATAGTGTAGGAATCCCTGCTGCTGGACCTTAATCTTAAGAGTTCTATTGATTTCTGAGAAGATGGTGAATTGATTTTTGTTACTCCTAATGGGTTGATCTCTTTTGTAACCAATAACAATTTGATTGCGCTCTTTTTACTTTTGCTTGTTGTTGAGTTATCCTTATAACATAAGTACTGCTCTTTGAACCAGCAGTTCTATTTCAATTTTTTATTTATGCGTGTCATCCTTGTGCATGGTCCATAGAAACATAATTCAAAATATGATCGATTCGCGTTGTGAGTATGCAGTTATTGCATCTGAGTTACCTTTACATCAGGAATGTATGTTCCTTTCTGCGCTAGGTTAAGGTAGGCAATGTGGGTCGTATAATTTAGCCAATTGGCTTGCCTTCTTTCCATTTTAAGTTCTTGAAAATTTTGAAGTTCCCATCGTCTTCAAGAGAAAAAAGGAAACAGCAGTTCTATTGTTGTTGCTCACTTTCAGTTCTGTTTATGTTAATAAGGATCCTTTTTTATGTGTTTTTGGCCATTTACTCTGGTTGGAGGGTTGGAATTTGAATGCAGGTACATTTGGTTAAGGAATATGAATTATTATGAGAAGTTGAAGAGGTTTTCCAGGTTGTTTCCTGTTGGTGGCTGTACAGATTCTGCTGTAATAGAAATTATAGAATATATAAGTGGATCTCAGGATCTATGATAGAGCAACATTGTTCATTTGTTTTTTTACTTTTTTTTTTTTTTGGAAACTACTATTTACTTTTTTATTATTATTTTTAATATTTCTTACACCATTTTTTTCAATCACATCATTTATATTTTTTTACTTTTTCTATCAAATCACTTATACTTTTTCACTTTTATCTTAATTCGTGTGCCCAAAAGCAACGAACAATTTATAGGGGGACGTAGGGAGTATGAGTTGTTTTAAAAACTTAAAAGATGTTATTTATATACTAGTTAAAGTGTTTGGCTAATAAAAAAGTTTAAGTTAATTTATGTATAATTTTTAAAAAATAAATGTTTGTTTATTTTTATGTTGTGGTGAAGATTGGGGAGTGAGGTGAAGGTGGTGAGAAAAATATCTTATAAGTGGTAAGAAGTTCATTTTAAAACTTTATTATAAGTTATAAAATATTTTATTTATTTAACACTTTAAGAGAGCTTATAAGCGTTTATGAACTATTTATAGAATTCATAAATAACCCTCTCAAATTAAGTTTTACGAAATGGGTTTTAACAAATTTTTTTATAATTGGGGATGATCAATGGAGTTGGTGGATCTCAAAGTGAGATGGGTTCATATAAGTTGTTGTGTGTTACAAGAAATGTATATAAATATTGAAATGTGCAGTTTTGTTTGAGATGGTGCCAACAAATTTAAGAAAGCCATTTCCCAACAAGAGTTGTGATTTTGGATTTGCAGACATTTTTCCAATTCTTTCATGAGCCAATCCAAAACTTTATGCAGTGTTGTTGGCAAAACTTTTGCTCACTGCTCCTTTATCAGAAACTGAAAGTAGAAGTAATAATTATGATACTTTTAAGAGATGATTTTAGTTTTAGCAGTGTTCTAAAAGTCGCTAGTCGCTAGTCGGTCGGACCACTAGGGTCTAGCGACTAGAGGGACTAGTCGGGGACTAGTCGGAAACTCCTAAACGGTAAATATAATTAATTATTTAATAAATTAATAATACATTATGTATAAAATAATAATAAATATTTTTTTTAATATTTTTTTAATTAATAAAATTATAAGTCCACTAATAATTAATAAATAAATGGGAAAGTTGGGCCAAAAGCCCATAGACCTATATCTAAACCTAAATAAATGGGAAAGTTGGGCCAAAAGCCCATAGACCTGTATCTAAACCTAAAATTTCAGAAACCCACTTATCCACATTGTACCATCTATTATACTCTTGTTGTCTTCCTCGGTCATTACCACGGATCTTCAGCGGGTGCCTCCTCCACCTCAACCGCCGACGCCTGTGCGCTACATCAGACAAAGTCGCCCTCCTCCCACGCTGCGCCGCCCACGCCTGTACGCTACATCAGACAAAGTCGCAGCCTCGCCTCCGCGCTGCCACACGCGACTCACCCGCTGCCTTCGACGATGCCGTCCAAACACCGGTCATCTGTTCGCCGCAGCAGCGCCGCCGGAAAAGCTCACCAATCGACGCCGGAGAAGACATCTGGACGTGTAAGTCGCCGACTTGGCGCCTAGACCCGACTAGTCGGCGTTTAGGCGCCGACTAAAGACCCGAACGTTTTTTCTTGCCGATTTGGGGTTTATCGGGTCGGCGTCGGCCGACTAGGCCGTTTTTTAGAACACTGAGTTTTAGACTTATTAAGGAGTGATACAGTCATACAACATAATTAAAGATGCATCATCATTTCCTATAAAAGATGGAGGAATGAGCACAATCTCAATCCGATCGACTTTCACAATCAGGAAAAAAGAAAGACGAGAAATGCTCTGAGTGATTAATTGGATGATCTTCCATCACCCTTTTTGTTTCTTATTTTCTATTCAACTTAAAGATTTTATATCTTCTTTCGACTTTTTGAATTCTTTTTCGATTGTAGTTTAGATTTCAATTCAGTTCAATAATCTTCAACCTCTGTTAATAATTCTAGTTTCTATATATAGTAATACGAGTAATGTACTTCCTATGTTTCAAATTTATTTTTTTAATGTCACTATTCACTCCTTAAATATATTTTTAAATTACACCTCTTCACTAATAATTACACATAAAATATATATATATATATATATATATATATATTTATACTTTTATTCACTTACATTAATTAGGAGTATTATTTTATAAAAACTATTTTGTTTATTTAAATAATATTCATTCTATTAAATAAATATTAAGAAGTTAAATGAATAAATAAATATTGAACTGCAGAAAGTATAAAATGTACAATATTATCATGTGATTTTTACTAATATTTTATATAATTTTTTTAAAAATATTTTATACAATTAAAATGACAAAAACTTATATACAAATTTCTATGGATTTAAGATCCGTAGAAATATCCATTTTTGAAAATTCGCGGGTCTAAACCGGGTCGGGTCGAATCTGAGTATTTTTTTCCAAAATTCGCGCAGCTTGTGATTTCGCTTCCAGATATGTTACAGTTTGGGCAAATGCATGTTACTTTAAGGCAAAACGTGTGTTACAACCAGATTAAATGTTGTTTTCTACACATATTCATTTATTTTTGTAGAAGTAAATATTTTCCATGCAATGTAACACATGTATATGTTACATTGTATGTGTAACACATATTTATTCTTAATAAAAATACATTTTATCCTATAGTAACACATATATGCTCATATAATAACACAAATTGAAGAACAAATATGTGTTACAATTAGAGTAAATATGTATTACTACAAATTTATGTTACAATTTGAGTAAATTTGCGTTACTGCAAATGTGTGTTACATCTAGAGTAAATGTATGTTACAATTAGAGTAAATGTGTGTTACTGCAAATGTATGTTACAATTAGAGTAAATGTGTTACTGCAAATGTATGTTACAATTAGAGTAAATGTGTGTTACTGCAAATGTGTGTTACAATTAGAGTAAATGTGTGTTACTGCAAGATCAAATGTGTGTTACTGTATACACAAACATTTATTTATCCTTATTTATTTATCCAATATATATTATATTTTATATAACATATATAAGATATAAAATGATGTATTAAGTACATGAATAACATATTATTAACATAAATCAACAAAGAGAATAAAAAATAAATTAAGTAACACATATATATACTTGCAGAAATACATATTTTCTTTATTGTTAATTGAAAAGTACAAAAAATTAAATTTTTAAGAATTAGTAACACAAATTTTGCCTAATTATAACACGCATTTGCCCAAATTGTAACATATCTGGGAGCGAAAAAATCTGGAACTACAAGCTGCACGAATTTAAAAAAAAATGTTCAAATCTGACCCGATCCAGTTTAAATCCATAAATTTTTAAAAAATAAATATTTCTATGATAGAAATTTTTACACAATTATTGCTCAATTATTAGACGATGTGCATTGTGGATTCAGGAAATTGTAATTAGCTTTTGGAGATCTCCACAAACCCGCACTTCTTGTTTTTTAATTATAAAAATTGTTGATATTTGACTCTTTGGACGACCGTTATTCTTCACAAAATGTGTCCAGGTTCAATGTATGTTGATACCTCACTCCAAATTCTCTTTTAATACTTGCTATATTTGACAAGTAAGACCCACGCGCTTTATCACACGCGCTATTATTTTCGAATACAATGAACTACTGCTGCTACTATTCCTAATCCTGCCCTTCTATTTACTCATTTACTTTAAATTATAACCCTAACTATGATGCATACATTTTTCTAGGGATGTTCTCTAATTCAATCAAACGCATAAAAATATTTATTAGTCCTGCATCCCACATGAATTTGTACACTTTTCTTATTTGGACGTGCCACACAAATTTGCACACTACTAAAAAATAAAATATTGATTTACATGCACACTCACAAACTTATACACATATTTACTCATATGCAACTACTTTATATATAAAACAATTTTTTAAAAAAATATGTCGTCCCGTAGGGTGCAAATTCCTACGGGACGGAGGGAGTATTATTTTTATATAAAAATAGTTAATGATAAATTTATCATAAGTCAATTTTAAAATATTAAATATTTAATTAAGTGTATCAAAAATCTCATCAGATGTATAAAAATTGAGGTCAATAATATTATGTTATAATTAAATTATATTGACCTCAGTTTTTTATACACCGGATGAATACTTTGATACACTTGAGCAAATATTTGATACTTTAATATAATTTTATGATAAACTTATCATGAACTATTTTCACACAATACCTATTCTTTTTTTTAACACAACATACTTTTTCTCTATTATCACACTTTTATTTGATATAAAATAATATCTTACTCTACCAAAATCCCAAAATACACATATATTTTTACTATTTATTAATTTTCACATCTTAAAATTTCAAAATCACGACTTACTACGCATAACTAAATTCCAAAACAAACATACTCTTAGATAGTGTATATTTTCGTCTGTAAGTGGATGTAGTATATTTGGATGAAGAAAAAAAGTGAATGAGACCAAAATTTTAAAATCATATCTATAGTGCACCCCATTTAATAAAAAATTAAATATATCTATAATCATATCCGTGAATTGTTGCAGGAATTGGTAACTAATATCTATAATCTTAATAAGAATTTAAATATATCTACAATATTAATTAATTACATATACATAATTACATATATTAATAATTAATATATATATATATATATTAGAATATTCTAATATATAAAAAAAAATATAATTAAAATTAATTCTGATTTTTATATTAGTTAATATGAATTAAATTAAATGTATATGAAATATATGAAAAAGAGATAAATAAAATATATATTTGATATGTAAGATAAAATTGATTTGATTGGTATTGAATTATGTGAAATAGGTGTTTAAACATACTCCCTCACTATAAGTTACTCATTTTGTCATTTTCGTTTGTCCCACTATATGTTGCTCATTTGTTTTTTTACCTTTTTAGGAAACTACTATTTACTTCTTTATTATTATTTCCAATATTTTTTACACTAACTTTTTCATTTTTTTCCATCACATTACCTATACTATATTAATATTTTTATACATTTCTTAATACTCATGTCTAAAAAATATGAACGACTTATAAAAAGACGAAGAAAGTATAATAGAAATGAATGTATATTTTGAATAGAATATACTAAAGCCCCGAAATATGAATGGAATGGGAGAAAATTCATCCCCATCCGAATGTGTATACAAACACCCCCTAAGTTATTTTGATGGGATATTTATTTGAAGGGAATGGGCGCGTGGGTGCGTCTGTGAGGAAGGGAGGGTGTTAAAAATGGATTGGAGGTCTTGTGTTGGTCACGTGACATCCTGCACCACCCTTTTCATTTCACTTTCGATGTTAAAAAAGACGTTTTTTGCTCGCCCAACCCAACAATTTTCTTCTCCCACACAATAATATCTCCACCACCGAGATAATAATTAGTAGTAACACTCTAGCACAGTAGCCTTCCATTTCATTTCTCCAGGGTTGTTGATGACGACGTCGTTTGGGGCAGCCGCCATAGCCAAGGAGCCCACCCTCCTCCAGATTATTCCGGCGAGCTTCAATGGCTTGAAGCCCGCTTCTTCTACCAATTCTCTTTTGCTCGCCAAACGCTCCCCTCATATCTTCCCCTCCACCGCCTCCGTCGTCAGAGCTGTATCTACGGTACTCTTCCTTCTTCATTTTTTAATTAATAATTTCTTTCTATTTTTTTGTGTTTTAATTTCCCCTTTTAATAATGAAAAACCTTTGCCGCATCTTATTCATGATGTTCTGGAACCGAAAATGATTGCGTAAATGTCATCTCTAATGAATCGGGAAAAAGGGGGTTTTCTAGTTCCATGGGTAGATTCATTCTGGCGTTTATTTTTTATTTTGAATGGTTGGCTTATATTTGTGCGGTGAAATGCTTGTTTTGAGTTGTACATTGTTGAAGATAACAAGATAAATGTAAAATGATACAACATCCTTTACAATTTAATGTTTTAGACGAGGTGGTTATTTTACATGGTGTATGTCGTTTCGGAAAAAAATTCCATGGCTAGGAAAGTAATTATCCTGGTCACTGCTCAATTTACTGTTTCAATGTTAGCTTTGCTTGAAGAAGACACTCCCAGGATTTCAATCGACAAACGGAAGCCTTTTCAAATCTGTTATCAACCACCATTTCATATAATCTGGTATTATGATATTGACATAGGCAAGACGAATAACAATCACGTGTTCTAAGTTATTGTTGGAGACAAGATCGATGTTATGTTTGACCTCTGCATGTATAGCTTATGTGAGGAAAGCCCATTCTGCCTATCCGGGTACTTCAAAAGTTATAATTAATTTTCAAGTAAAACTTGGACTTGATTCGTTCAATGTTAATTTGAAATTTTGGGAACATTTTATCGACACTTTTGATCAAACTTGTGTAGTTATTGATTTTTTCTGAGGGTCTAGTATTCGCTTATTAGGATGAATTATTTCAGTATATACTTAGTGAACTATATGCGCATTTTTTATCAGAAGACTGTAATTTAAGGGCTATAAATGGCCTTTGTGTTAGTTTTCAACTGACATGACACTGATAACAAGCAGCAGTACTGGTTTCTTTTTTCTTTTGATAGTTTGGATTTTTTTTGGTTAATGGCTTTCTCGGATATAATTTTTATTTGATGATTTTGCTACTTACTTTGCAGCCTGTGAAGCCAGATACTCCAGTTGAACAGAAACGCAGCAAGGTCGAAATATTCAAAGAGCAGAGTAACTTTATAAGATATCCTCTCAACGAGGAGTTGCTAACTGATGCCCCCAACATCAATGAGGCAGCTACACAGTTGATCAAGTTCCATGGCAGCTATCAACAATATAATAGAGACGAACGTGGTGGCAGATCTTACTCATTTATGCTTCGTACAAAAAACCCTTGTGGAAAGGTTTCAAACAAACTCTATCTGGTCATGGATGATCTGGCTGATCAGTTTGGGATAGGAACACTACGTTTGACCACTAGGCAGACTTTTCAACTTCATGGTGTCCTGAAGAAAGACCTTAAGACAGTGATGAGTTCTATCATTAATAGCATGGGTTCTACACTTGGTGCCTGTGGCGATCTAAATAGAAATGTTCTAGCTCCTGCAGCCCCATTTTACAAGAAAGATTATTTGTTTGCTCAGAAAACTGCTGAGAATATTGCAGCACTCTTAACTCCTCAATCGGGATTTTATTATGACATGTGGGTGGATGGAGAAAAAGTTATGTCTGCAGAGCCTCCTGAGGTAGTGAAGGCCCGCAATGATAACTCCCATGGTACAAATTTCCTTGATTCACCTGAGCCCATCTATGGAACTCAGTTCTTACCTAGGAAATTCAAAATTGCGGTTACTGTGCCAACGGACAACTCTGTGGACTTATTCACAAATGATATCGGTGTGGTCGTTGTGTCAGATGCTGATGGCGAACCCCAGGGCTTTAATATATATGTAAGCTCATTTGTTTATGCATAAAAAGTGGGAGATATTTTTTCAGTCCTATAAGTTGCCCCTATTTCGATTTCATTTCTGTCGACTTCATGAATTGAAAATAGTCATAACTTTTAATTTTTCTCACATTTTATTCTGGTAACTGGCTGTAAGAGGTCAAACATTCGGTTGCCTCTGCCATGTGGACAAACCAGCCTCTGCCACACAGCGTCAACCGGATGTTTCACTTCCTACAACCAGTTACCGGACCAAAATGTCAAAAATTGCATGTTACTGGACTAATTAGCAATTGCAATTCGTGAAAGTTGACATGAACAAAATAAGGATAACTTACAGGATTTAAAGAACTATTTTCCCCAAAATATTTATTTTCTGTCTGCCTTATTTTAGACCCATGATGCTGATTAAAATACAAATATAATTGCAGGTTGGTGGTGGGATGGGGAGGACACATAGGCAGGAGAGCACCTTCCCTAGGCTGGCAGAACCACTGGGCTATGTGCCAAAAGAGGATATATTGTATGCAGTGAAGGCTATTGTTGTCACCCAAAGAGAAAATGGAAGAAGAGATGACCGTAAGTATAGCAGAATGAAATATCTAATCAGCTCATGGGGAATTGAGAAGTTCAGAGCTGTAGCTGAACAATACTATGGAAAGAAGTTCGAACCTTGCCATGAGTTACCTGAGTGGGAATTTAAAAGCTACTTGGGATGGCATGAGCAGGTTGGTTCTAATGACTAAAGTACGCTTGATATGTATATTTTGTTTTGCATATTGCGTTTTACCTCATTATAAGTTTGTTCCAGCACTTGTTTAAGTTATGATTGCTTGTTTTTGTAGGGCGATGGTGGACTATTTTGTGGTCTCCATGTCGATAGTGGTAGAGTCAAGGGGAAAATGAAGACAACTTTAAGGGAAATCATTGAAAAGTATAATTTGAATGTCCGCATCACACCAAATCAGAACATCATCTTGTGCGATATTCGACAAGCGTGGAAACGCCCCATCACTACAGCTCTTGCTCAGGGTGGTCTACTGGTGAGATGTTAACTAAGAATATTTTAACAACCCTCTCATTATAATACTTGTTAAGTGTTATGCTAGGAATAACTGTGTGTTTGTTTACAGCTTCCCACTCCACTTTTTCATTTCAAATCCAAATACTCGTTTGTTTATCTGGTTTTTGTTATAGATTTCAAATCCTCTGAAATTATACTCTATAATATCTATAATACACATATTTTACTTTTTCCATATACAACTTCCAGTACACTATCAATAATCTTTCACCCACTTTTTAGTTATTATAATCCACCCAACTCAACACACTTTCTCCCTTTTTACTTTACGCACAATTTTTAATACAAAATCAATCATCTTTCATATATTTTTTCAAAATCCTACCGTATCAAATCCTACAAAATCACACTCATACAAAATCCAAATGTACCTTTTTTTTCCATTTGTCAAATCCACCCCAATGATCACTCACACCAAACTAATTCTTGAGGTATGATGTGTCATGTGGTTGATGTTGCTGCGGAAATTCTTTTCTAGATTTACCATAGGCATTAAACTTTGAAGGTGTATTATTGCTTTTGTTATGAACTTGCACCTTGATTCTAAATCCCAAGTAGTCACTGCTGTGGACCCTTTTGTTACAAAATGAAAATGGAAAGATATGGCCTTCTATATTATCATGTAACCATAATAATCATATTGTATTTGTATCCTTTTTAATAGTTTTACTCTCTGAGGTTTCAAGATGCTAATACAACCCCATATCTAACTTTCATTTATTTGGCCAGCAACCAAGGTATGTAGATCCCCTCAACGTGACTGCAATGGCGTGTCCTGCTTTTCCGCTCTGTCCTTTGGCTATTACAGAAGCTGAGCGTGGAATACCAGACATCCTTAAGCGAGTTCGTGCTGTATTTGAGAAGGTACAGTCTTGTATTTGTGATTATTGTAGTTTGAACTATTGCATTTTCAGTTTCAAGCTGGTATATGATGCTTTTGAAAGTAACACTTGTATCTTCTAATTTAGGTTGGCCTCAAGTATAATGAATCTGTGGTTATAAGGATAACTGGTTGCCCCAATGGTTGTGCTAGACCGTATATGGCTGAACTTGGCTTTGTTGGTGATGGTCCAAATAGTTACCAGGTAAGTTAAATGTCTTACTTTGACACTTTATGATACTAGTGAAGAAACTAAAATCCCTTTTTATTATGAGTGATGAAAATGAAACATTGTTGTGATCTAATGCATTTATGATGATAACTGCAGATTTGGCTTGGAGGAACGCCAAACCAAACTGTTCTAGCAAATGTGTTCAAGGACAAGGTTAAGATTCAAGATATTGAAAAAGTTTTGGAACCTTTGTTTTATCACTGGAAGCGCAAGCGTGTTTCTAAAGAATCATTTGGCGAGTTCACAAATCGCATGGTAAGCAATTTATTTTGATTAAGCTCAAAGATTCTTTATTACTCTTTCCAGATCTTGTTTAGAGCCCATTTGACTAGGATGTTTTAAGGGAGCTTATAAGCTCACATAAAGTGTGGGACAAATAACTCTAAAAACAACTTATAAGATCTTTAAATATACTCTTTCAAGAACTTATAAGCTCCAAAATAAAAGACCAGTATCCCAATATATTTTTCTAAAATCTTATTAAGTCTGTACTGAAGTTATGAAATATTATATAAATTTAACATTTTAAAAAAACTATCCCCACCCACCCCTCCCCTTTCCGACAGCAGGCAGCCATGTTTTGGTGGTCCAGCGACAGTCAGTAAGCATAAATAAATTAAATAGAATTATTCTCTATTAATATTATAGTAGTATTCTCTCAAATTACAAAATAAGTTTATAAGTTTTGTTAGCGACACACTTTACAACTTATAAGCTCCTTGAAAATTACTACATCTTATGAGCTCTTGAATAACTATTACTTTGAATTTGTAAGATGTTTAAAAAAATCTTACTCGAACAAACTTTTAGTCAAGCATGAATAAATAATGTTCTAAAACCAACAGCAATAATTTCTCAGGGAAAGGAGAAACTTATGGAGCTGGTGGATAAATGGGATGGCATACCACTAGGACCATCTCGGTATAACTTGAAACTTTTTACCGACAAGGAGACATATGAAGCAATGGATTCTCTTGCAAGGCTCCAAGATAAGAGTGCTCATCAATTGGCCATGGAAGTAATTCGCAATTACGTGGGCTCTCAACAAAATGGTAAAACCGAGTGACCAAATAAATTCATTTGCTCCAACTCAGCTCTTCCTCTTGCATCGTTGTTACTAGTCGGTAACTCCTGAGACGCTTGTAGAGGATGATGATGCATTGTTTCAAGTATTTCTGTTCAGTTTTTTCATGAGGTCATTCTGAATCTGCTCCTCAGATATTGGATTCCCCTAGAGGCTCTAGTTATCAATTTTGAGTTGCTTTCCAGTTTTTGCATCTGTAATATAAGTTAAATAATCCCCGTGATTGATCTTTCCCCTTTTTTCGTAAGATGGAAGCCTGCGAATTTGTCATTTCAGTGGAGAAAGCTTACTCTTACAATGTGCTCAGTTTCAGTAGTATAAGATTGTTTGAAATGCAATGATAATGAATTGGCTAATCTTCACTTTATCAATACTTGAAGCCCCGCTTTCATTGATGCTTGTTTGTGTACCAGTTTCTTCTACGGTTTTGCTATTTGCACTTGTAGCAGATTCAGGAAATGATCCCTATATAAGAAGTGATTGAATGCACTGCATTTTATGCACTGCCCAAATCTATTTCCATGCAAATTGGCACATGTTTTAAGAGAAATGAGATGGAGACGCATGTTTTAAGAAAAATGAGATGAAATTGATGAAGGTATCGCGGGAAAGTAGAATAGGGCCCGTTTGGTTGGGGGTATGAGAATGAATAGATTGTGTTTGATATTATTTATTATACATGAATGAGATCATAAAAATCAATTAAACAAAAAGGTAATCACTAATTTCATAGTGATTATCATTTTAATAATACTTATTACCATTATAAATTCATATCCAGCTTTTTGTATTTGTTTCAAATGCAAATACAAATTACTGAGTGCACAAAACAATTGAAATTACTTAGTCAAGAAGCAAATTAGTGTTTTGATTTTTATTTTTGCGAAAATTTTGAAATTTGCAAAGGCTGAAAGAAGATTATATTCAGGGCAAAACTGTATTTTCGATAAATTTATCGTGACTCCGTCCCAGACCAATTTGCACACTTTCTATTTTGGGTTGTCCCAAATCAATTTGCACACTACCACACTCACAAAACTTTCCACACATTTACTCATACACCACTACTTTATTTAAAATATACATTTTCCTTAAACCGTGTGCCATCACAGGGGTGCAAATACCCCTGGGACGGAGGGAGTACTATTTTCTTATGGTAAAGTATTATCGGAATTATACACAATAAAAATTTTTGACGAACAACAATTTATTTTAGGCTCTATTTGGATGAGCGGATTTGAAATATATGGATTTTAGACATAAATAACCACTCTTTCCAAATAAACTGTGAATTTACAAATATTTAGATTTGAGTTTATGTTCAAATTGGAGGAATTCTAAATCCTCATCAAAACTATGTCATTTGTGAAATCTCCCCTCTTCACCCTTTCATCTCTATCTTTCCTCTACTTTTTCCCATCTCTCCTATCTCTTTACAATTTGCAATTTGAAATATATGCCTTTTTACATGTTTTTTTTTTTTTTTTAAATCCATTCATTTTCAAATCCATCAATCCAAATAAAGCCTTAAGTATTTTGAGATTTGATTGATATATAAATGATAAATAACATAAAATATTGTATAAGAAATAATATGATAATGTACATGAATTAACAGCATATTATATACTCCCTCCGTCTTTCTATAAGTTGCTCATGTTGCCATTTTCGTCCGTCTTTCTATAAGTTGCTCATTGCTTTTTTACCTTTTTTGGAAACTACTATTCACTTCTTTATTATTATTTTCAATATTTTTTATACTATTTTCATTACTTTTTCACTTTTCTCCATCACATCACTCATACTTTTTCACTTTTTCTATCACATCACTTATACTTTTTCATTTTTTTCATCACATCACTTATACTTTTTCACTTTTACCTTAATTCGTGTGCCCAAAAGCAACGAGCAACATATACAAAGACGGAGGGAGTATAAATTATCACAAATAGCATGACACAGTAAATAAACTAAAAGATCGTAGTATATATAAATTAACACTACACGCCGCAATATGTATTATTACGTAAAATGGAATATGTTGGGCATGAATTCATTGCCTACTTACATAAGAGCCACTCTCTTCTTATTAATTATCATTTCTACCAAACAATTCAAATATTATGATCAAAGATTATTATTACATAATACTCCCTCCGTCCCGTAGGAATTTGCACATTTTTTTTATTTGGACGTCCCACATAAATTTGCACACTACTAAAAAAGGAAGCATTGATTTGCGTGCACACTCGCAAACTTATACACATATTTACCCGACTTTATATATAAAATACATTTTTCTTAAAAAATATGCCGTCGGGTGCAAATTCCTACGGGACGTAGGTAGTATCAAACTCAACAATTATTTTCACCCTTAACATATTTTAAGGTTTATCTCTACCCCTTTTCCCATCTTCTCTATCATTATTGTGTGAAAGTAATAAAGTGAGAACGGACAAGTCGGATTCCTACGTTCCGTTTGCCGGAGAAGCTTCATCTGATCAAGTTTGAAGACATCCCTTCGGGCATAGTGATATACTGATATTGCCATCACATCAGCTGAAGAGCATCTGTGTGGGGGAAATGGGGTAGTTATTGTGTGAAAATAATTAATATAAGATTATCATAAAATTATTTTAAAGTATTAAATATTTAATCAAGTGTATCAAAATATCCATAAGTGTATAAAAAATTGAGATCAATAAATAAATTTAATTGACCTCAATTTTTTATACACCTGATAAAATTTTTAATACACCAAATTAAATGTTTGATATTTTAAAATTAATTTATGATAATTGATAAAGTCAAGTTTACCTCAAACTCGAGTTATTTCTCGTTAAATGTAGTAACTAGTAAGCACTGAGAAAATGCCCAAATTTATAAATGGAAGATAAAAATGCACAGCACATTTCTTTACATAAGAGATTGAAGACTCATTTCAATAAAATGATAAAATTTTGTTTCTCATGACTTGGGATTAATTAACGGGAAATAAAATGTAGAGAGAATAATTATTTATTTGTGACAGATGCGGGCTGTGGGCATGGTCACGCAAACAGGGGAATACTTCTTCCTTGCTTCGGCTGTCCCCTGCTTTGGCTCCTCCTCATCCGCCACCGCCACCGCGACCGAGCACACCGCCGCCGCCGCCGCTGCGGTCAGCCCAAACACCAAATCCCTCCTTCCACTGTTAACGTTGCTCTCTTCCTTCACCATTGTCTTTTCCGATGAGGCCCTCACCACCACCATTCCACGGAGGCCGCCGGTTGACAGCTGCTTGGCGGCGGAGACGGTGGCTGAGCCACCCATGTATGAGGAGGCAGCGGCCATTGCCATGGAAGCCATGAATTTTTTTAATGATCAGTGGATGTGGAGAGAGAAAATTTAGTTGTTAGAGAGAGAGTGAGAGGCCCTGATAGAAATATAAGGCAGCCCCATCCACTTTCTTATCTCAAAATTGAAGCGTCCTCCAACTGCTTGGCGCCATGTGTGGTGCTCTATCCCTTCTGTACAACTTGTGGCTCTAAACCCCTAATAATATTATCCATCTAATTTTTTATTAATTTTAAGTTATTACATTTTTTATTAATTCCAAGTTAAGTTAAATATTATATTTAAATTAAGTATAAAGTTTTTGTATAATTGAGAAATACAAATTGAATAATAGAGTTTATTTTTTGTATATTCTACTAATTTAAAAATATTATTTTAATATATATCATTTCGCAACTATACGTCGGAAAATTTGTATAATTTGAGGGATAATAATATATGTCCCTTAATTATCGATTTTTAACAATTTATATTTAAAGTCGTCCAAAAATTCATATCTCAACATCTTCTATTGAGTTAAAGGATGAGTGATATGTAGAATTATCATCAATTTACTGTTTTATATACTATAAATCCATAAATCTAAATAATTCATTTACGTTAATTTTTTGACAATCGAAATTCGACCATATTCTATTATGGTAAATTGAAGATTAAGTCATATGTCAAATTGTTCGTCTATATAAACCCATTATTCTGATATATAACCCGTAATTATATTCACCGAGAAGGAGCTAAGATTGATCGGAAAAATATTACATTGTCGTGTTCAAACTTATTCTCTAACTGAGACCATTTGTATGAGAAATTGAAGATAAATCATATATCAAAATGACGAATTTGGAGAGACGAACAATTTGATATATGAATTGACTTTTAATATTATAGAAAAATGATCAAGTTGTGGTCGCCAAATATTGACATGAATAAACATTTTAAATTTAAATTTGTGGAGTTATAGTATATGAAACGTGCAATTGAGATACTAAATTGTGGGGCTTGAAGAGATGAACAATCTAATACTTCCTCAGTCTCAACTCTTTTTTGCACTATTTTTATTTTGGGATGTCCAAATTTTTTTTTTCTATCTTAAAATGAAAATAATTTACACTCACAAAAGTCAATAAAATACATTTTTTATATTTTATTAGTTAACTTCATACTCATACTTTACTTTTTTTTAATCCGTGTGCCCAAATCTTTTAAAAAAAAGACCAGGGACAGAGAAAGTATAAGACTTGACCTTTAATACATCAAAAATAGCAAGAACGGTGGAGAAGGGAGGTGAGTTTTGAATTTTGCGATGACTTTATGCATAAATTGTTAAAATTTGATAATTTGAGGGTATAAATTGCATATGATGAGCAATATTCGCCATTCTCCGTTAACATAATGGACAAATTTTGTAATTTCACTTTTTTAAGTATTTTGGCCATTATTCTATAATATAATCTAAATGCATGGTATGTGTCCCACCAATTAATACTCACTCCGTCCAATGATTACTTTTACAATTATCTTATTTCAACGTCCCAACTCTACTTTAACACATTAAAAAATAAAATTTATATATTTACAAAAGTAATAAAGTATATTTTTTCATATTTTATTATTTAACTTTACACTAACATATTCACTTTTTTTTTGTTCACGTGCCCAGAATAACTACTAAAGTAGTTTTGGGATGAAAGAAGTATAAAATAACTGGAATACATATTAAAATATAAAAATTGATATGATAAAATTGAATTAAAATCGCCAACTCGTTTGGGTTTAAATTTCGAGAAGATTTCTTATATAACAGTCTTATATATTTCGAGAAGATGTCCTTTACTTTAATAACAAATATCTCAAATGCACTTGTGCACGGTGCATTTACTCAATAGTTAGAATTATTTATATTAAAAAGTGTGGACTGATTACGCCGAAAAACTTATATTAAAAATCGATAACATGGTAAACTTGTTAAAGTGTAATCAATCCACACTTTTTAGTACAATCAGCAACACTTTCAATGTAAACAATATCAACAGTTGATTGGGTGCATCTTGCACCAGGTGCACAACAGACTTACATTTTAAATAAATTGTGATTCTTTATTTTATGGTATTTATATAATAAAAAAATATTCGCTAAAATGATGAAAAAGTGAACATACATGAACATGAGTAAGTCTTATGTGAGACCATCTCATAGTATAAGAATATTTAATCCACTTTTAATTTAAAATATGTCATATTAATTAAAAAATTATCACATATAAAAAATATTTTTATTAAAACTAATTTATTACTTTTCATTAAAAATATTATTACATTTTATTATAACTCTATCACTTTTTTTATTTTAGTCGATTTCATACTTATGATGCAGTTTTAACAAGTTTTTATCAATATACGTTGTAAAACTGATCATTTGTCCTCTATCTTTAACCTTGCCAACAAACATAGATTTAAGATGCACCTCTTGAACTTTATGCAAATGATATTCTATACTCCCTCTGTTCCACAGAAATTTATATACTTATTTTATTTGGACGTTCCACACAAATTTACACACTACTAAAAAAGAAAAAATTGATTTACATGCACACTCACAAATCTATAAATATATTTATCTATATGCAATTGCTTTATATATAAAATGTATTTTCCTTAAAAAATGTGTCTTTCCGTAGGATCCAAATTCCTATTGGACGGAGGGAGTATTATTTACTTAATGATGTATTCCACATCAAGTCTGTGGAAACTTTAACTGTTATTCAATATGTGAACAAAGAGCAAGTCTTCTATATATCAACTTACAAACAACGCAATTTTTTTTTTAATTTATTCTTGTTATTATTAATATTTTATTTATATTATCATTAAATAGTTATATTTATTACAATTTAATAAATATTTTTTTTTTAAAAAATCACTTATTTCACAGTACACTTGATGCATAAAAGATTAAATCATGAGTAAGATATTTTTTCACTCAATTATATTTATATGGTAACTAGAGATTTTTTTTTTCCGATCCTTACTATCACCTCAGTGTTCTTGAGATATGAACAAATTTGACCAAATTTCTCAGAATCTTCTTGCTCGAGATTTCATAATCTTCAACCGGCCATTTTTTCGACTCTCCAAAAAAATGTTAACAATTGAAATCATTGTTCACACCATGATTACTACATACGATACTGTTTAAAAAAATTAGGGATTAAAATTATTGTAGTCCCACAATTTATCCACATAAATTATATATTTTGATATTAATCTTATAAGTTTAAAAATATTTTAATTTTAGTCATTTTACAAGGTTACCTGACCAAAATACATTGCTATAGATTATCACTTTTTTTTTTTGGTATCTAGTTCATTCATACGTCTAAACTACGATTGTCACATGTTTTCCGATGATCAATTAGTTAATGCTCTCACCAAACCTTCACTTGGGCTCGATTATAACTTTTTATGTCCTAAATTGGTGTCACTAACAATGCTCTATCTTGGTTATGAATACTTGAACTGCATTTACTCCTAAAAGGTGGGATCAAAATGACTAAAAAAGTATGCTAAAGTAGTCAAAATGAATGTACACGTTCAACAAAAAAAAACATCGGCCAATTAGGCAGGAAATGATTGCGGGAATGATAGCAGAAAGTAGGATTAGGAAATTCACCAACTGAAAGATAATTAGTTCTTAAAATAATTTTTTTTTAAAAAGAAAAAGAAAGAAAAAAGAAAAAAAAAAAAAGAAGGAAGGTGACATTTATCAAAAGTAACTTAAATCCAACATATTCAACACACAAATATAATACACACACATACCAATCCATGAAGAACCCACACTTATTATTGGGTAGGGTATGAAGAGGTTTAGTTACATCTCATCTCAGAATAATCATTGGATACCATAGAACATAATAACCCCTGAACAGACATGTGGGTGGGTGAATAACCCCTGAACAGACATGTGGGTGGGTGGGTGGAGTCGATTCAAATAGCTGGTGAGGGTTTAAACAGCTTCTTCTCTTTCAAGCTTTCGACAGTTTCCTTGATCCCTTCTTCAAGTGACGTGAATTTGACGCCTAGAGACGTTGCCTTCTCTTTCGAAACCTGGTACTTGGGCACGGGTGGCTTATCATCAGCACACCTGTTGGAGAAGGAAAGGAAAAAGCACTTTAGACTCATCCATCATTCTCATCACCCTTACGAAATTCTGGAACTAATGTAAAACAAAACTCAGCAAAAGTAGTCTCGAATTTCTCCCTTAAATGAATGTCTATCTTCCTAAGTATATATGTTGGTTGACTTGTGGGTTCCTCATTATTATCCCGCCACATATACTTGTAACAATCAATCTCATAATCTTCTCCATTTGAGACTCAAATTATCTTCTCATCACAAAAGACAACTTAAAAATGGTTTCTTTAAGAATTCAAGATCTTCTTTTGCCACTCCCTTACTGAGAAAATGCGTACAAAATAGGAACAAATCTTTAATAATGACACTGAACTAATTCAGTTGATTCACAATCTACTTCGCGTACTAGAGGATACCAAGATGAAATACGCCCTATATATATATATATATATATACACACATACATATAGTTACACTGAACTTGCCAAGTTCATCTATTGATTTAAACAAAACCTTGTAAATATGACATAACTTGTAACATAAATCAGGAACTATTCCTAATTATTAGACCCCCAGACTTTTTATGCTGAGTGACTCCAATGTTCAGCTCCCATCAATCAGTCAATCATATATAATCAGTTGTATCAACCACAAAGCAAACCCATTCAGGAGTAGGGAAGGGAACAAACACAGATTTTTTAGTCATTTAAATAAACAAATAATAGAGCAATACCCGCAGATAAATTGAAGTTCAAAGAAAATATATACTTGAAAGTTAAACACAACAGAAATTGGATATCCAAATGGGCAAATATTTCTAAAATTTCGAAGAAAATATGAAATTAAAAAATACCATGAGTGAGTACTTACTTTTCAGGAAGTTTGAAACTAGGGTACAGTTTACGCAATATTTGTACAACTTCTGAGAAGTGTGCAACAGTCTCAACCAAACAGTATCTTCCATTGGCAGAAGGATTCTCATATGCCAGAATATGTGCATGTGCAACATCTTTCACATTAACCCACCCAAAGCAAGCATTAGGATATGTATCTGCACCTACATTATCAAGACAGAGAGTAGAGGCGTTGTCATAAAGTTCTTATTATAACAATTATAAAACCAAATATCATGTTAAGAAGCTACATGCTTGATATTACAGATATATCCTATTGCCAGTAATTTACTGATTTGCACATTGTTAGTACATAGTAATTCGACTAAACTGAAAACTCTGAATATGGTTTGCAGCATTTTCTTATTTATGATTTTTTTGCTTCCAATTAATTCAAGCAGGGATCTCGAGTAGGGGTGCAAAATACGGGAACCAGATAATATATTCAACAAATGACACAACAGCTAACAAGAATGAAATAAAAAAATAAAAGTTAGCAAGTGAAACATTGTTTCAGAGTGGTGATGGTACAGAGATCGGTGGTATTGAAGTTGCAGTAAGCAACTTACCATTTATCAAGTTCAAGATAGCTGCAGAACTTGTGTTTAGTGTAGGCTGCAATAATGGCCCGATCACCATTGCTGGGTTTATGGCAACCATGTCAATACCTTTTTCTTTCACAAATTTCCAGGCCGCTTCCTCAGCCAATGTCTTTGAGAGCACATACCATTGCTGTGAGACAAGAAAGGAAAAAGTGATATTTAAATGTGATTTTTTGTGAAATGTACAATGAAAAAAAAAAAAACTGCAGAATCAATATTACACCAGAAGCAAATGAAGTACGAGTGAGAATATGATGGGATGAAGGGAACCAATCAAGTAATCAAGAACAATACTAATTAATGGAAACATGCAATAAACACAATTCGTATGCAATTCTGTCCATATTCCAAAATGAATCTAAAAAAAGCCTGACTCTAATAATATTGATGATGATGATGATAATAATAATAATAATAAATAATAATAATGATAATAATAATAATAATAATAGCAATAACAATAACAACAACAACAACAACAACAATAATAAAAATAATAATAAAACTAATAAAATATATCAAAATTAACCCTTGATGTAACATTATACACCCATGCACATATTCAACATAATTAACATTTGTCGCAAAAGAGAAACCGAATAAACACCTGTTGTTGTTTGCAAAACTCTGGGTCAGACCACCAAGTTTCATCAACTACCACATCCGGTGTGCGTGGCTTACTGTTATATGCAACTGCAGCTACTGAAGATGTCAAGACTACCTTTTTCACGGAAGGTGTTTTCTCGCACGATCCAAGAACATTCAGTGTCCCCTTCAACGCAGGGTCAATCAATTCTGCCTGATAAAAGTGAATGCCAGACTGAGCAACAATTTTTTGCCAACACATGTAAAGTGACTGTGAGAGGTTTCAATCTGATGCATTCAACAATTTTTAGCAGTGTCCCATTGAAAAGTCCTTATAAGAATGAAAGAATAATATATAAATGCATTATCCTTAACAAAGCATAAGTTGTATCAATGTCATATGATAAAAGAGTAGCTAAACACCATTACAATATATATATATATATACATATGTGTTCGTGTGGGTTATAGCAGCTCTAGCATGATTACCAAAGGTTTATCATTTCTCAATAAAGATGACTGCCCTCATGGGAATACCTAATAAGTAGAAAAGATGAAAAAGAGAATGAAAAGAACCTGTGGATCTGTGAGTGCAGTGTAGAAAGGAGAAGCAGTATGAAAAACACATTCACAGCCATCAACTACAGAATCAAAGGACCCTTCTTCCAGTAGATTTGCTTTCATCAATTGAAGTCTCTCCTTGGCTCCATCAAGGTCAAGCAAATGCTGTGTCTTCTTTGGATCATCTGCACATTGTTCCACATATTCAACGTGACAAAATATTTGGAAATACCAACCATATTACTAAGTGCATGCCTATATTAGATCGTCGCACAGACTTAAGTTCATGAGACAGAAAATGAAATTTATACTTATCATAACCTATTTGATTTATCCACTCGTAAAGGATCAATATAATAATCATGTTGTATCGATAAACCTTGTTAATATCAACACAATGGCTGATTAGAAAGCTGAGAAGAGACTCAAGAACTTTAACCTCAAGCTTTTGATTATATCCATAAAGTATCTAATGATAAACCATGCATGTTCATTTCGGCTATTAATGCCTTGCATTTCAATAGTCTAAGAAATGACACACATTTATAAGAAGTAAATAAAATAATTGATTTTTTTTAAAGAAAACTAAATAGTATGGGCAAGAGAAAGTATGTAATTTTAGCTAAGGTTTAACTCAGTGCACTTCAACAACAGAAACAGTAATTCACAATCACAACAAATCAAAACTCATCAATTAATCAGAAAGAAAAATGCAAGAGTCAGATGTAAAGGAGTAAAACCCATTTAGTTTGAACTTTTCACATGAAACTAATAGATCTACAGATTTCACACACGAATTTTTATCTTAACAAGAAGCAACAGAAGCTTTAATGCCAGAAAATAACTCAAACAACAAAGTTTCTTCCATCTTCTAGGTCAAAAACGTATTGAAAGTTGCAACAAAACAGCTTGTGATGCAATTAATTAAGCTTCAACCTCTGCAACCATATCTTCTACCAGGAATAACCCTATAAAATTCCTTAGGCAGAATTAATTATCTCATAATCACACTATTTATCAGGTGGATCGTTTATTCCAATAGTTTTTTCAGAATGAATCGGCGATAATCAACACAGGGGAACACGAATGTAGCAGAGTCAACGTCATCAAATTGTACAACAGCACAAAAATGAGAAGATAAGCAACAAATCACAAAAGAAATTCGAATAAAGAAGGAATCGCATTGAGTGAATCGTAAATGAAATAAAAAACTGAAAAGAGGCGAATGAATGAGGGGTTACTGAACTGGGATCACGAACAGAAGCCTTGACGGTATAACCACTCTGAAGCAAGAATTTAACAATCCAGGATGCTATGTAGCCGGAGGCTCCAGTTACACATACAGTCTTCTTCGTTGCAACGCTCATTCTGCTTTTCTTCTTTGGGATGAGGAGGTTCCGGTAAGGTTACTCTCTCTTTCAATCAACGATTGATGTTCCCTGCTTTTATAGACAAACTGAAGTGTTGGAAAATTTATGTATACAGGAAACCAAGTAATATTGCATAGGGAGGCACTGTTCATACCCCCAAATTAGACATACTTAAAATAACTAAAATACTCATATATAAATAAATATAAAAGTAAAGTAAATTAAATTTTATAACTCCTTTCCTGTTACCATAAACATTTATTTTAATCTCCTCCCCTGTTTCCATAAACATTTATTTTAATCTCCTCCCCGTTTCCATGAACATTTATTTTAATCTCCATTAATATTAACATTTCTTAAAAGCTTATTGATCTTGAAAAAATTCCAGAAAGCAGAGTACTCATAGACTTAAACATCCACTAAATTGGTTAATAAAATCAGGCCATCATATCATCACATCCCAACAAATCCCATCTTCCGGCTACTGTTTCATTCAGTTCTTCTTATGAATTAGTTTTTTAATACTCATTTCAGCGCCTATGCTTTCGCCTTTTACGAGTTTGGCTTTGAAATTTTAGCAATTTTTTAAGACCTACTGAATTTTTACCTTTTTTTGTTTTAATCGGTGGAGTTGTGTTAAATTCTGTAGTCTTTTGACGAATGAATTTTTTTTGTCTCTATATTTTACAGTAATTTGATTTTGGGTTCAGATTTTTCACACATTTATTGTTGTAATAGTTTCAATCTGAAATATGTCCGGTTGAGAAACCAACGCTAGGGGTGTAAATGAGTCAAGCCGGCTCGCAATCTACTCGTGCTCGAGTAGCTGTCGAGTTCGAGTTTATAAATACTCGGCTCGCGAGCCTAATCGAGCTTGCACAATATTTAATATTTTTTATTATTTTTAATATATAAATAAAGTAATCGAGCTCGAGTCGAGTCGAGCTTTAATTTTAGAAAAAAAAAAGAGCTAAAATATATTTAATATTTTATTTTATTTAAATAATAAAATTATCGAGTCGAGTCGAGCCGAGCTCGAGTTTGTCGAGTTCTTAATCGAGTAGAGCTCGAGCTAAAAAAATCAAGCTCGATCGAGTTCGAGTCGAGTTTCGAGCTTCGAGTATTGCTTTCGAGTCGAGTTTCGAGCTCAGCACTACTCGACTCATTTACACCCCAACGCATTGGATCGTAACAGAGCGTTGGTTGAAGAGAACCGCCATTGGTAGAGCAGAGAGGGTGGCAAATGACTGAATCTTGAATTGCAAAAATGATGGTTTCAGGACTGGAAAAAAATAGCTCCGACGAGATCCTCCATGAAAATGATGTGGAAACCGTCAGAATCCTTCTAAAACGATTCTCATAGCAAAATGTTGTGTTGCTTTCTTTCTTTTCAACTGTGGAATATTACTCAAGAGAGAAGATGATTTTAGTAAAAAATGAGAAAGGTTATAATGGAAAGAAAATGGGGTATGTTTAGTATTTTAAAATAATTTTTTATTTTAATTGGGGTATGTTTATCAATTGGGGTATGTATAGTGGCACCCTATTGCATACTTTTTTTTTTTTAGTTTTACAATAATTTTGCACTGCCTTAGTCTTGTAATGCACCATGTATATTTTGTAATTTAAGGGGCGCTTGGTAAAAAAATATTCAATAGTAATGAGAATGGAATATACATATAGTAATTATTATATGTAATGAGAATAAATGAGGTACATAATAAATAAGATAATCATTACCCTTTCATTTCACCTTATAATAATCTTCCTCAATCAATCCCCCGTACCACAATCAACAACATTCTTTTTTTGT
>JAPKLY010000133.1:411714-453370 GCA_026898435.1 Prunella vulgaris | reverse complement strand
AATCCCCCGTACCACAATCAACAACATTCTTTTTTTGTCAACTTTTTTCAAAATTGGAGTACAACATTAATGATGTAACCGCCTCCTCAATCAATCCCCCGTACCTAGACCCGTCAAAATGGGTTGAGCCCGTTGGGCCAGCCCGCCCCACCATAATAAATTGAGGGTTGGGCCAAACATTTCCAAGCCAGTATAGAGGCGGGCCTAGACGGGCTGGCCCGTTTGGGTCGTGGGTTTTGCGGGTCGGGCCGCGGGTTGGGGCGGGCCAGCCCGCCAGTGTGTATATATTATATAGTATATATATACACATTAATATATATACATATAATATGATATTTTAATTAATTTTTAAATTTAAAATTTTTATTATTCATTTTCTTAATTTCTTCCAAACAAAATAACAAATTATTGTGCTCCTCTCACAAAAAAAATGATTTTATGATGTAATAATTGATAAATTTTAAGAAATTCTATAGTTTGCGCTAAGTTTATGTCTTTAACATTATTGATTTATTTTGTGAATTTTATTTTATGAGATTTGTATTATATTTGATAAACTATATTTTATGAGATTTTTTATTCTCGTGACGAGATTTTAGTTATACATTTATTATGTCACTATTTTATTTAATAAATTTAGTTGAAGTATTAGTTCATAAAATTTTCAAAAAAATAAATAAAATTGGAATGGCCCGCTGAAGCCCGCAACCCGCCATTAAATGGGTTGGGTTGGAGTTTTTGCGGCCCGCCATATTTTCAACCCGCCCCGCCCCGCACCGCCAAAAGGCGGGCTTTTGCGGGTTTAGGCCCGCCCCGCCGGCCCGTTTTGACAGCTCTACCCGTACCACAATCAACAACATTCTTTTTTGTCAACTTTTTCAAAATTGGAGTACAACATTAATGATGTAACCACCATGAACGTAAACTCTCATTTAACATATGTAAGGGTAAAGAAGAAAAATAAAATTTCATTCTCATTACCATTGAAGAATTTGAAACAAGCGCCCTCTAAATTTATCTTTAAAAAATTACATAAAATACTACTGAAAAATCACATAAGTTATTATTAAAAAGTGTATCTTTAATGATGTAACTTTTGATTAATAGTTTGTGTAACTTTTCAATAATAAATGATATAATTTTTTTAAAATACACTTGAATTGCACGATACATCTGATACACAAGAGATTTACACTTTTGCACATTCTAAAATAAAATTTTGAGCAAATTTTGTATGCACCTTGTGCATTGTATACTCTCTCAATAGCTGAAATTATTTATACTAAAAAATAAAAAATTAAGTCTGATAAAATTAAAAAAATAGGAGTTGGTTATAATGAAAATTAAAAAGTAATAAGTATAAACTTTTTAGACTTTTCAATTTAGATTGCTCATTTATGCGTTTTGTAAATTTTTTAAAATTCAATTGAGCAATCTAAATTGAACCAAAGGAGTACTAATAAATACTTCACTCCATTCCAAAGGAATTTGCACCCCTGAAATTTTAAGTTTTAAGAAAAATGTGTTTTTTAAATAAAAATAATGACATATGAGTAAATACGTGTGTGATTATATGAGTGTGCATACAAATCGAAGCTTGTTTTAGTAGTGTGCAAATTTGTATGAGATATCAAATATGAAAATTATATAAATTTATATGGAATGAGATTATTTTTTTATTAAAATATGTGTGATTTTTATTTGAATAATATAAATTGAGAATGGGAGAGCTAG
Organism: Prunella vulgaris; assembly: GCA_026898435.1. Lineage (NCBI taxonomy): Eukaryota > Viridiplantae > Streptophyta > Magnoliopsida > Lamiales > Lamiaceae > Prunella > Prunella vulgaris. The sequence goes on along the minus strand of JAPKLY010000133.1, from coordinate 451,636 downwards.
CTTATCCATTGTGCATGCATGTTAATAGTTAGTTCTAACAGATTGACCATAGAGATTAGTAGATAGTCGGATAGTGTAATACCCGGTACTAATTTTCTAGAATATAAAAAAGGCCTAATTATTAATATTTATTTACTATTAGTGTTTTATTTATTATTACTCTTAGTCCGTTGAGGAGTTAATAATATCAAATATATGAATAATTTTGTTAGCTATATATTAAAATATGCATATACCACGTGAGTATTTATGCTTCGGATATGCATATTTGTCTGAATGAGTAATGGTCCCCAATTCCAGTATCATAGTTGTCCTCAAAGACTAGATGCTTGAAACCAGCTTTCAGTGCTTGCTTTAATCTACTCATATTTTCACTTAGGCATTAGATCGAACATGTTGTGTGCGTTATTAACATTGCAATTACAAACTAACACACATAACTATATCCGGCTGAAGAAAATCAGAAGATGATCAATCACCCAAAAGTATAAAGATTTCGAAATTACCTGTGAAATTCGTTGCCGCCGGCGTGGTCGTTCCAAGAGTAAAAAGATTGCTGACCGTATGTGTGAAATACTTGGAAGAGAAGAATTTCTGAATTTTAATTTTGTATTTCTTTTCAAGTTTGTGAGAATTAGCCCCTGATAGTTTTGATTTCACAATCTCCATGGATATTTCTTTTCACAATTTCCATGGATATTTCTTTCCAAAGTTAGATGGTTGATTGAAATCTTTCTCCGTTGGTATTTAGGAATTGTTTTGAGAATAAATTTATTATATTTAATAATGTTTAATAAAATTAAAATTATAGAGTTTATTTTAATTATGTAAAGTGGACACATGTCATTCATCCGTGATTGTGAAACAGTAGATGAAACATAATATGAAACAGGAGATCCGAATCAGAGTTTTTATGCTTCGGATATGTTCTTATTTAGCAATACTCTATTTTTGGTCTAGGCATTTATTATATTTCTTTCCCTTTTTTTGATGAATTTTAGTATTTATTTCACAAATTACAGATATTGTTCTTTCTCTTATTGCTTTGACGAACATAAGCTGAAGAAGAATTAAATTTTTGTATTTACGATCAGATAAAATTGTTGATAAAAGGATATAAAGCCAATGTTCAAAGAGCCATTAAGAAGTAAGCAGACTCAAGTACAAGTTGCTCGCTAGCCTGCTCGCCCAAGCCCAGAGGTGATGAGGCAACAAGCCCACGTGGCCACACCCAAGTTGCTCGCCACTCTGCTCGCCAGCCTGCTCGCCCAAGTCCCGAGGTGACGAGGCAACAAGCCCACGTGGCCACACCCAAGTTGCTCGCCACACTGCTCGCCACCTTGCTCGTCTGGCTTAGTGATGTTGAGGCACCAAGCCACAAAGCAAGCCCAAGGTGCTCGCCCATTTACTCGCCGCCTTACTCGCCTGGCTTGGAAGTGGCAAGGAATCAAGCCATGAAGCTAAGCTCAAGTTGCTCGCCCACCTGGTCGCCTCATTGCTCGCCTATCTGCCCAACCATCGTCCTCAGGAGTGAAGAGACAAAGATGCCCAAGAACCTACAAGGAAGGCATAAGTCGGTTAAGTTAGAGTTAGTGGGGCAAGTAGCTAAGTCAGTGACAAGTGGAGGACACTTGTCACCATTAGAAGCCAAGTGGCTTAAAAATGTGCCACCTCACCCTTACAAAGGTATAAATACTTGTAATAACTCATTTGTAAAGGATCTGAAACTTGAATCACAAGAAACAACCTTCAAATATTTCTCTCCCTAAATTCTCTCTATAATTCGTAACATAACATCCAAATTATCATCTTCAATTATTGTTTGAGTAATTCCTAAAGATAATTAGCCACATAAAAATCTGATTACTAGAATTGCTCAACAATTTGGCGCTAGAAGGAGGGCCCGAACCTCCTTCGATCGAAGAATTCAAGATATTTTTTCATTTTCTCAAGGACAACCATTCGAATTCGGTAAATTGTGTGAAGAACAAAGGGGTTGTCTTCAAGTGTAAGTATTTTCGAGAAAAATTGTTATCCTCGAGAACACGAACTAGAAAAGATTTCCTTTAAGGATTTATTTCCCCAACACAATCTCTATTGAAAATGATGAGACAAATGTAAGAAGTTTCCCACGACGAATCTCGTACCACTTCGATGAGTCGAAGGTGGAAGGGTAAGAAGCCTTCGGGACGCCGGCAAACCGAACTAGCCCGAGTCCCAGCATTACCAGCGGCCCCGGTTAGACCCCAAATTGAAGCTACCTTGGAGTCGGTGGTAAAAACCCTGAAGACATCGAAAGGGCGATGACTATGTTGCAGCAGATGCAAAGGCAGCAGACAATGTTAACTCGTCAGCCGGTGATTCAAGCGGCCCCAACTAAGACGAGGCATGAAACAAGGACAAGTTACCACGCGCAAGAGGAGGAATCCAGTAACGGAAGGGTTACCCCGGAAAATTCAAAAGGCAAGCAAAAGATGTGTGATCGCCTAGGACCACAACCTAGGCGATCAGACCAGCGACCAGAAGGTCGAGCAGAGGGGCGACCAACTGGGCGAGCAGCCGAGACATCATGGAGGGTCCCAAGGGGAAAGACACAATGAACCGAGTCATCACTCAGAAGGTGATAGGTCTGGGTACTCACAACATCAAGAACCCTGTGAGTCGGATGCGAGGCACCAACGTAGGCCCGTCCAAGATCGGTTGAGGAGACGGGCATCCGAGAGGTTGGGCCCTAATGCTGCAAGTAACCTCCAACGACCACATAGGGAGGTCGCCCGAAGTGAGGGACTGCCGGGGGTAGCATGTCAATATGGGGTGCACCCGGAACAGCCTCGAGGAAGGGGATCATCTCGTGGGTCATCGATCGTGGAAATAGAGAAGCTAAAGAAAGCAGTAGAGGACTTGCGGGAACAAGTGGCCAACAAAGAGAAGATTGAGACGTACACTTCCCTCCCAATCTCACCATTGTCTACAACCATCCTCACAGCACCTATACAGAAGAAGATACAGTTTCCATCATTGGTACTGTATGAGGGTGAATCCGACCCCAAGGTGCACATATCCAAATATGCCGATTATATGATCTCTATGGGGGCATCGGACGCTACACAATGCAGAAACTTCCCTTTGACTTTTGGAGACCGGGCCTATAGGTGGTTCTCGGCGTTGGCACCCGGGTCCATCCAATCATTTGGCCAGTTGACTAGAGAATTTCTGTCTCACTTCTCGGGATTCGGGACGTACTTGACACAGAAACATTGACTGGCCAACATCTCACAAGGAGCGGAGGAGACTGATCAATAGTGTCTTGAACGATTCGATAAAATCCTCTTGGAAGGAGAATCAGTCAGCGAGGACACCAAGATTGTTGCAGTTATGGCGGGTCTGCGTAAAGGAACAGACTTGTGGAAGGAAATGCATTTATCCTGTCCTAGTACATACGCCAAATTCCGCCATAAAGCTGGTGTGTATGTGGCGATGCAAGAAGCCATGCAGAAACAATTGGGACCGGAAGTCGATGAAAAGAAGAACGACAAGAAACCTAGTAATAGTGGCTACAAAGCTTCCACGAACTTGAAGTCATTCGGAGATACTGCGGAATACAAGGAAAAACTTAATAAGGTGTTGGCTACCACAATTGATCATGTATTCACTGCCATGAAAGACCAGGACATGCTAGCAGCACCCCGGAGGATCAGACAAGACAGAAGCAAGTTGAACCCAAATAAGTTTTGCGCTTATCGTTAGAGTATCAGACACTATACCAGTGAGTGCCGTGACCTCTTGAAACAATTATGGAAGTTCTACGAAGATGGGAAACTTGCAGAATTTGTTAAGAAAGCTCCGGAAAAAGACAACGGCAGCCAAGGCAAGGAGATTTAGATGAAGATGATAGTGATGAGGCGGAAAGGGCTCCAAATAGACAAGTGCGAAGGGGTCCGCCAGCAATGCCAATACATCAGGAGCCTAGCCGTGAGATCCTTGTGCTTGAGGAGATAGGAACAACCAGAGGAATGGTTGATAGTTGCCCGACATAAAAAAGACAAAAGAAAGCGGAGATACGGACGATCAACCAAGTACAAGAAACGGGATCCGGGTCGAGGGTAACGGCAAAGCCTACTGTGGATTTAGTGTTCTCACAAGTAGACCTTGAAGGGATCCTTACACCGCACAACGACTCTCTGGTCATCAGCGCAAATATCATGAACACAAGAGTGCATCGGCTGCTAGTGGATACTGGAGCGTATACGAACATCCTTTTCAAGAAAACACTAGATCAGCTAGGAGATTACGAGTCTTACATAGAAGACTGTAATCATAAAATAGTGGGATTTGGAGAGGCTGTGACCATCCCACTAGGTGTAATCCGCTTGTCGGTAGAACTTGTAGCTCTTGAGGACCCAGAAAGAAGGATGACTAGGTTGTTATATTTTCTAGTCGTAGATCAACCATCCACCTATAATGGGTTCCTCGGCCGCCTTTTCATTTCTGAATTCAAGGCTGCATGTTCCACTTACTATTACTGTATCAAATTCCCAACTCTAAAAGGTGCAGGTACAGTCAAAGGGGACCAAAAGAAGGCGCGAGAATGTATGCTAACTCTAAAAAAGCCTGTCACTCAGGTGTTGGTCTATGAAGATGTAGCGCCGCAATATTCCCCAGATGAGCCTAACATCTCAGATGCTATCTCCATCGACACCGAGATGATGGAAGTTGATCAAACGCCGGAGGAGATGGAGGTAGACGATACACCCCTACAAGGTCAATAGACCTGGGGGCAAGCGGAAGATCACGCAGAGGTTCAAGGTGATGTACCAGCAACCGTTGTCGAGGCAAGCGATGGTGTGGAGTTAACACCCGAAGGCCAGATGAATGCACCAGAAGACATCAAGCCCCAGTTGGGTTACGAGCCAGTCCCGATGGAGATGGACATGCATTTGGAAGGACCCATCGAAGACCCACGGTGGAAAGGCAAGAAGCGACGTGCCACTCCAGTCGAAGAGCTAAGGTCCATACAGGTAGATCCCAATAAAAAGGACTTAGAACTTTTTATTGGGTCGGAGTTAGAACAACCTTATAGAAGCAAGATGGAAGAATTCCTATGTGCCAACCTCGATGTGTTCGCATGGTAACATGAAGACATGACGGGTATACCGGTGGAGTATGCATGTCATCATCTAAACATTGACCCCACTAAGAAGCCCGTCCGTCAGAAGAGAAGAAAATATGGACTCGACGAGTATAAAGCATTAACTGGCGAAGTGAAGAAGCTGTTAGATAATAAACTCATACAAGAGACATTATGCCCACAATGGGTGGCGAATCCTGTCTTAGTCAAGAAGCCAAACGGAACGTGGAGGCTCTGTATAGATTTCACGGACCTCAATGCTGCATGTCCCAAGGATAATTTCCCTTTGCCACATATTGATCAATTGGTGGACAACACAGCGGGACATGAGATAATGACGTTTATGGACGCTTTTGCAGGTTACCACCAAATTGCTATGCATCCTGACGACAAAAAACATACAGCTTTCTATACAAACAAAAATCTATTTTGTTGGAAGAGGATGCCCTTCAGGTTAATCAATGCCGTCGCCACATATCAAAGGCTGGTCAATAAGATGTTCGACCAACATATTGGTGACACGATGGAGGTCTATGTCGATGATATTGTGGTGAAAAACCTTAGAAAGGAAGACCATCTGGAGCACCTCAAACAAGCATTCGACATCATGAGAACATACAACATGAAGCTGAATTCAAAGAAAAGCAGCTTTGGGGTGCAATCCGGGAAATTTTTGGGGCATCTAGTAAGCCAACAGGGGATAAAAGTTAACCCTTCACAAGTCAAGTGCATTCTAGAGATGGGACCACCGAAGGATGTGCCAGTTGTTCAAAGACTCACGGGATGTCTCGCGGCATTAAATAGATTCATATCCAAATCTGGAGACAAGAATAGAGCATTCTTTGAGTCTATCAAAGGCAAAGGCATATGTAAAAGAACCGGGAAGAGTAACTATATCTGGACCGATGCCTGCCAACGGGCGTTTGAAGATATAAAAAGTTACCTCTGTAACCCCCAGATCCTATCGAAGCCCGTACCATGAGAAAAGCTATATTTATACCTAGCAGCATCGGAGGTAACCATAAGCTCAGCATTGGTACGTGCGGAGGGCAAGACACACTTACCAATATATTATGTCAGTCAGGTGTTACATGAAGCGGAGCTGCGATATTCCCCTATGGAGAAGTTGGCATACACATTGGTGATGAGCGTACGGAAGCTACGACCTTACTTCTTTGATCACCAAGTGGAAGTCTTAACGACATTCCCCTTGCGACAGATCTTGCATAGACCTGATACTGCCGGGCGATTATTAAAGTGGTCACTAGAGGTCAGTCAATATGGAATAACCTACGCTCCCCGAACAGCGATCAAAGGGCAGGCTCTAGTAGACTTCATAGTAGAGCTAACCTACCCTCAAGATCCGACGAGGGGACGTATATACCCATGGCACCTCTTTGTAGACGGTTCCACAACTAGTTCCGCAGCAGGTGCAGGTGTTGTCTTAGTGAGTTCCGACAAATAAGTGTTCACCTCAACAATACGGTTCGACTTCCTAGCCACCAATAACGAAGCCGAATACGAATCACTTATTGCGGGATTGAGACTATCATTAGCTGTGGGGGCAACTAGACTTCAAATTTTTGGGGATTCACAGCTAATAGTATCTCAAGTCCGAGGTGAATACGAAGCAAAGGATCGACAAATGATCATCTATCAAGAGATCGTGGCACATCTGATATCCAAGTTTGACTAAGTATACATTGAGAAAATTTCCAAGCTAGTGAATACGCAAGCAGACGCATTAGCTCGATTAGCCACAAGTACCGGAGAAGCGAATATCTCAAAGGTTGTAATAACAAAACTGACAAATCCTTCAACATTTGATTATATTAATCAAGTGTTGAAGAGGGGGTAACATATTATGAACAACCAACAGCTGACTACCGACGACTGGTTCACACCCATCACTAAATACTTGACCAATGGAGAGCAACCGGAGGATCCGTGGGAAGCACGACAAGTTGTGAAACAAGCTGCCAGATACACAATGATCGAGTGACAGTTATATAAAAGAGGAATCTCATTGCCGTTCCTCAGATGTCTCTCACCGGAAGAAGGACAGAAAGTGTTGGAAGAAATCCATGAAGGAATATGTGGAAGCCACGCCGGGGGGCAAGCCTTAGCCTACAAGACTATTAGACAAGGATACTATTGGCCAACGCTACGAAAGGATGCCATCAGATATGCTAAAAGATGTGTGAAGTGCCAACAGTTTGCTCTAAGCATCCATACCCCGACGCAAGAATTAAAATCAATGTATAGTCCGTGGCCATTTGCTAAATGGGGTATCGACTTGATCGGCCCATTCCCTTTTGGAAAAGGTGGAGTAAAATTTACAGTAGCGGCCGTGGACTATTACACTAAGTGGGCCGAAACTGAAGCCCTAACGACGATAACCCAAGAAAAAATGATAAGCTTCATTTGGAAAAACTTGGTGTGCAGAAGTCACAGATAACGGAAGACAGTTTGATGGAAGTAAGCTAAGAGACTTCTGCGCTTCATGGGACATCAAGAAACATTATTCCACTCCATACCATCCTCAGTCAAATGGACAAGTCGAGGCAGTAAATAAAATCTTGAAACACATCTTGAAGATCCGATTGGAAGAAAGAAAGGGTGGTTGGGCTGATGAGTTGCCGGAAGTGCTATGGACTTATAGGACATCCTATAGGACAAGCACCGGGGAGACACCATTCACCATGGCCTTCGGAGTTGAAGCAGTTATCCCGGTAGAGGTTCACCATCGGACATGGAGGATAGTCAGATATGACGAAGGAACAAACGAGGATGACATGGCAGTAGAAAAGGATTTAATTGAAGAAACGCGAGCTTCGGCGGAACTGAGAAATGCAGTCTATAAACGATGAGCAGAAAAATACTGCAACTCACAGGTCAAGGATAGAAAGTTCAAGGTTGGCGACTTGGTGATGAGAAGGATATTAGCAGTCCTTTCAGGAGTATTTGGTCCGAGATGGGAAGGTCCCTTCAAGGTGACAAAGAGTTGGCCAAATGGGACATATGACTTAGAGGACATGCAAGGAAACCCCTCATCATACACCTGGAACGCCGCACACCTCAAGAGGTTCTACCAATGATGAGTTGTAAAAATTTCTTTAGAAAACCTCGCTCACCCAACATGTATAGGGGCAAGCAGGTTTAAGCTCAGATAGGGTCAAGCTTGTAAAATCATGTTATATTAATAAAGAAGATGTTTCCTTTCAAAGAAGAGCTTGTGTGATCATCTCATGTTTTTACTAGTTCGATGTACTTAAGAATGTCTCAAGTTATAAGCTCAAAAGACTTACAAGTCAAAAATAAAGGCAAGGTATTGAGACTAACCCTATGGATATACCAGTAAAAGGGAGTCCTTACCAATTAATAAGCCTACATCGAAAAGATGAAAAATAAAAGGTGTAAATTCGTGATTCCGCAAAAGGAAAAGTAAGACGAATCAATTAAGACACCATACACGAAAACAAGCAATAAATAACTTAGACATAAACATCAACAAAAACGCAAGTGTAAACAGGTTCTACGGAAAAGAAATTGCATAATCATTGATGATGAAAGAGTTTAAGTACATGTAGGGCACCTTCAAGGGCGAAGAAGCAAAAATCAAAAAGTACAAGGCAAAGATAGCAAAAAGAAAGCACCAACACTCTACTGCCCGCCAGCCTGGTCGCCGGTCTGCTCGCCTGGCTGAGTGCCTGACTGCCCAACTCCTTGACCAGCCTGCTCGCCCGCCTGCTCGTCGGCACCCTATAGAGAAAGGCCAGGGAGAACCTCGAAGGGAGAAAGACCCTCAGTATCTATCATGGCGTCATCCTGAGCGTCGATCTGTAAAGGAGGGTAATTCCCACCCACAATCTTAAGGTTGGAAGGCACGACACTCAGGTTAACGCCCATTTCTTCAAGGTCCCCGATGTTGACGACCAGACCATCCTTGAGAGGACGTTCGGTGAGGAACTCGGTGAACTCTTTCTTTAAAGCCTCCCAAGGATCTTCGTTCTTCCCGACGGCGTGGTGGTAGGTGCAAAGATTTTTGGCAAAGGCGTAAACAAAACCGAAGTCAGAGGACTCGGCTCGGATATCAGCGACGACGGCGGCAGTGTAACAATCAGTGTGCTCGGCCTTATGCTCAGCCAACTGGGTCCGGGTAGCTTGGAGTTCCCTCTCCAATTCAGCGACTTTCTCTCGGGCTACCTGGCCCTCCTCCAGCTGAGTCCGCATGCTTGCCATCTCAGCACGAAGACCGTCAGCTTCGGCCTTGGCCCTTTCGGCACTTGCGATCACCGATTGTTCGACGTCCAAAGAGGCCTTAGCCTTAGCCTCCAAGGTGGCAACCTTCTTCTTCGTCTCGTCCCTCTCCTTCCTCAAAGTATCGTTCAACACGGCATAGGACTTCTACAGGGTCAGGATCTGCTCGTTCGCACGTTGGGCAGTGATGAGCGCACCACTTGAGTGATGCATGACAGTGCGGATGTTGTCCATCACCGACTGATACTGCATAACAGCATCCTGGGGTTGAGTCCAGTGACGGGTGGCAGACTCGATGGCCCTCCGAACGGGACCCTGGAGTTCGTTCAATGATTTGGGAGGTCGAGCAAGTGCGAACTAGTGCGCGTCCTCACTTCGGTGAAGGTAGCGTGAGGGATCGTACCTACAAGGGAAAAAGATCATGCAAGAAAACACTTAAGAAATTTTCAAAGAAATTTCTATAAGTATAAGAGTGCTAAAGCATAGAAGTCATACCCTGCCGCCCGGTCCTGGTCCCATCCAAGATAGGAGATGTCCGTCAATTGCCCCACCGAACGAATGGGCAAAGGTGCTGAAGAAGTGCCAGCAGATGTGGGGATCACAGGCTCTGAAATTTTGGCCCAGCCTGAGCCACCGAAACCCGAAGCTCTTGTGGTCCTCGCCCTTTTGGCGGTATCACCCTCGCGCTCAATGCGCGAACCATCCCCTCGCTGTAAGCGACGATTGCCACTTGGGGAGCCACTGTGGGCTTGACGATCCTCGGTGCGAGGAGCTCGTGGAGGAGCAGCAGAACGGGTGCTCGGCCCAGTGCTCGGTCCCTTCTTCGCTTGAGATGCCTTCTGAGCAGCAAGTACAACGGATGGTGGGTCCCTCTTAGTTCTTGCCATCCCAAACCTTTGGTTCAACGCTTGGAAAGACGGAGGAATAGCAATGGTAACCTCTGAGGCTGCACACATCGAAGAGACAAGAAAAGAGTTAGAAAAATTTCCAAGATAAAAGTCAAAAAGTCTGAAAATATGACAATTAAACCTGCGGGACGAGCAACTTGAGCCCGTAATTCGAACGTCCTATCTTTCTTGTTTCAACGACAGACGAGGATGCAAGTGAACTTGAACTCCTCAGACAGTCAGACCTGCAACAAAGAAACAAGACGTTAGACACAATATCGAAAACAACATCTAAAATTCTAACAAACCCTACGTTGTAACTCGCCAAACTTTGTAGGAGACATGATGTGTCCCTAAGTCCTTCATTATTGTCCGGGGCACGCCAGTCTCCGCCGATGAAGAAAAACTGCTCCTTCCAGTCCTTCACCTTGTTGGGCAATCCTTCGAGGATCCTCATATCACTCCTCGCCTTAAGGTAATAATAACATTGACCCTCCTCGGAACACTTGCTAAGGCAGAGGGTGTAGTTCACTTCGTGCGGAGTCAAGCGATCCTTGTACCTCTCTAAGGCAAATACCGTAAAGAGAGATAGCAAGTACTTCCAGGCGTTGGGGGTAAGCTGAGTAATGGTCAAACCCGTCGTCTCCAGGAAACGTCCAATAAGTGGATGTAGAGGCAGTGTCACTCCGACGGCTAATGTGTGCATGTTGATCGCCGTTAGTCCCTCCGGAGGACAATCGGCCCTCTCGTTCTTCTGAGGAGCATACATTGTCACGTCACATGGTATATGGTATTCTCTCCTGATGCTGTTGAGATCATCCTCGTCGATGATGCTCTCCACGGTGCTTGCCTTGTAGTTAGTGGATTCCTCGCAGTCTCGGTATTATCAAGGAGGAGTGGGGAAGTCACCAGTGTATCGTTCGTAATAAGCTCTCCAATCGAACTCTTGCTCGATGCCTTCAGGTATAGACTTCTGCACCATATGAGGTTGCGGGAAGCCCACGGACTCAAACCAAGTGGAGATAGAGTCCTCATCATCATCACTGCTGGAGAGCATCTCAACGGCTTCCTGATCATCACCGTCAGAGCGAGCAACGGGTTGCTCGACTACCTGCTCACCTAGTTGCTCGCCAAGCTGCTTGACTCCCTCCTCCAGTGGGCGAGCAACCCCCACAATCTCGGGATCTGAGCTTGCCAAATGGACTGAAGAAAGGCCAGCGATCGGACCACCCTTCTCCATTGGTAGTTTACCCGGATTCCGATGAGAAATGGTGCGGCTCGATGATAACAACATTTTCGAGAAAAGAGTGAGAAAAGAAGTTTGTCCTAGGAATGTGCTAACTATTGATTGGAAATCTCGCCGCCTAGATTTTGATTGAATATGGCCGAAGGAAAATCCGACGAACAAGCACAAGAAGTAGAGATTTAAAGATTAAGGGAAAAAGTGGATGATACAAAAAGAGAAATAAAGGAAAGAGATTGAGAAACTACCTTTGATTAAAACTCCAAAATCGTTCGTCGGGATAGTGATAACAGGAAGAGCGCCGGAGAAAATGAGAAAGATTTGAGCCGCCGAAAAATTGCAGAAGTTGATCGAATCCAGAAAAGGATAAAAGGTGAAGAAGATTCATATTTATACATTAGGGTTAAAAGGAAAAAGAAGAAGAAATTCCAGGGGCTAAATTGCAAAATATTTGAAAAGTTTTGAATGAGCGCGTCTTTTTGTGTGACTGATTGGCACAATAAACGAAAAGACGCCTCATTTTCCGAAACATCACCTCAGAGCCAAGGCGGGAGAATGAGCAAGAAGTCGAGCACTTGGGCTGAGCACGGAGCCGAGCACCATGTTGCTCGCCTGATTGCTCGCTGATCTAGAGAATCGTTCAACTAAGTCACCCATGATTATCATTCCAGCATATCCTTTGATATAAAGAATCAAATCAAAGCATATACTGAGGGGCAAATGTTGATAAAAGAATATAAAACCAAATGTTCAAAGAGCCATTAAGAAGTAAGCAGGGTCAAGTACAAGTTGCTCGCCACACTGCTCGCTAGCCTGCTCGCCCAAGCCCAGAGGTGATTAGGCAACAAGCCCACGTGGCCACACCCAAGTTGCTCGCCACTCTGCTCGCCAGCCTGCTCGCCCAAGTCCCGAGGTGACGAGGCAACAAGCCCACGTGGCCACACCCAAGTTGCTCGCCACACTGCTCGTCTGGCTTAGTGATGGTGAGGCACCAAGCCACAAAGTAAGCCCAAGGTGCTCGCCCATTTGCTCGCCGCCTTACTCACCTGGCTTGGAAGTGGCAAGGCATCAAGCCATGAAGCTAAGCTCAAGTTGCTCGCCCACCTGCTCGCCTATCTGCCCAACCATCGTCCTCAGGAGTGAAGAGACAAAGATGCCCAAGAACCTACAAGGAAGACATAGGTCGGTTAAGTTAGAGTTAGTGGGGCAAGTAGCTAAGGCAGTGACAAGTGGAGGACACTTGTCACCATTAGAAGCCAAGTGGCTTAAAAATGTGCCACCTCACCCTTACAAGAGTATAAATACTTGTAATAACTCATTTGTAAAGGATCTGAAACTTGAATCACAAGAAACAACCTTCGAATATTTCTCTCTCTAAATTCTCTCTATAATTCGTAACATAACATCCAAATTATCATCTTCAATTATTGTTTGAGTAATTCCTAAAGATAATTAGCCACATAAAAATCTGATTACTAGAATTGGTCAACAAAAATTATACGATATTTGGATAATAGATTTTTATTAGTAACTCTCTTGTTCTTCAGGAGTAGTCATCGAAGGCTATGGTTTATAATTTATTAATTTGACTTAGTAATTATTTTACTTCTATTTGTAATTTTCGTGGTTATAGCTAGGATTAATTCTAATGGGTTTATTTGTAGAGGAAACGAGAGAATTTTTTCGGTACATATAGATTTAGACTTTTGATTATTTAGGTTAGGAGAATTTATGAGGTTCGGGACTGACTAGTCTTCGGTTTCAACCTGCCGTACTCAATGGCAAAGTGACAAATTTATATGTGAATGTTTTTATGTGGCATTGATGACTTGCATGTTTATATTTATATTTAATGTTGAATAACTTAATTCTACTGAGTGTGCTTGCATACTCAACCTGATTATTTAAAATTTTCAGGTTAAGGAGTTGGACGACGAGGAGTGATGATGACATATGTTTTTTTTAAGGTTATTACTATTGCTATTATTTTAATGAACTTCTAGGACTAAGTTTACTCTTCTTTGGTCTAGTTTTTTTTGGAATTCTTTAAAGAAAATGATTTATTTTATATGTTAGAGTCGAGGTTTAGTTGAGACATTTTTGTTTTGTTTTACTCTAATATTTTTGTTTATTCACTTTAAAAAAAATTAGGGGGTGTGACAGGTATAGAGCTAGTTGCTAGGTTGGCATTGCAATCAATATGTCGGAATTTAAGGGTGTTAGTGATCTTGATTAGAAAGATCAAAGAAAAGCATACGACATGTTTATTTATTTTTAAGATGAAATAAGGCACCCATTTTGTTATCCAATTTATTTCCCATAAATGCTTCACTTTTTATGCTTAAAATCTTTGCAATGGTTGATAGACAAACCCATGTGATTCTTTCATGTGTTATGTCTCTCATGATTATAACTTCACCTATATATGCTTCCATAAAAAAAATAAAAAATTGCTGATTTAATTTAACTGCAATCATGGCCGTTGGAAAAATGCTTAGACGATATTCATCGTCCAAAAGAAGATCAACTTCGTCCGGGGCATGTTGTTGTATATGTTTGAGAGAACAAAATGAAGCAGATTGTGTTGGAAAATTTAACAATAAATGGTGCGTAGACGAAGATGGCTTATGCAACTGACAAGATAAAATTAAGACACAAGTTAAACTCCTTTTCTGTGTCCCGTACGCATGTGCAATACGGATCGTGACAACCGTCCCCAGATACAACGACTTTGGAGTCTTCCGTCCATTGCACTACGAAGGGAGAGCTATCGGCGAATCACAAATGAATCCGGAACTTCCGGACTCAACTCTAATGCAACACTATTTTTCTAGTATGCATGTACTAGATAATCGTTGAACTAATTTAAAGTGTTAAATCAATTCAATTCATGTTCGAATTATTTCCAAGTATATGAAAGACAATGTGGGGAGATCTATTTATAGATTTTCAAGAGTTGCGGGTAATAAGTGTGACTCTCCACCAATTCACTTCTTCCAAAAGTTGCAACCTTTAAAAAAATTTATTCACTAGAAGTCACCTCTTTAATTAAGACACAACACTTCACTATCATGCTTAACCACTCTTCCTTTCAAGAAATGCTCTGCCGAGTTGAAGAATAATTTGGACCCCATCATCCAATAGGTGGCCTAACTATTCCCTGGTGTGAGGATTTATTCATTGATCTAACCTCTCCATCTATGTTTTAAAAGCGGAAGCGGAAGTTGACCCGGCCACCTCAATATTTTGGGTCGGATCGGGTTCAACCGGGTCTAACCATTTTTAAAGCGGTTGAACCGGTGTGACATCATAAATGCATAATATATAATTATAAATGTTTATATATATATTTTCTAATAAATTATATATTTTATGAATAAATTTTATTGAAATAATAAATTAAAGTTAGATATTATACTGGAGGAAGGTGGAGACTTAGAGTTGTGTTTTCAGTATGTGAAATTATATCTATTATCTAGGGTTATGAATTAAAATTAGACATTATATTATTAAATTATATTTAATATGTATTATATATATAATTAATTTAGTTAATTCTGTGTAAGAAAATACAATTTTATCAAAAAATTAGTCAAAGCGCCGTTTCGGCCGGTCCAACGAGTGACCGGTCCGACCCGATTTTTACCGCTTTTGAGCGCTTTTCAGGCGCTTTTGAAAATGCCCGGTCCAACGTATTAAAGCGGCCCGGAGAGGTGTCCGAGTAGCGGCCGGACCGGTCCGACCGGCCGGTCCGATCCGATCCGCTTTTTAAAACACAGCTCTCCATACCTTTTTTTTTTAATCGGTAACTAACCTCTCAATACTTTAGCTGAACATAATGTATATCATATGTTTATAGGAAGAGGGTTTTGCAGAATAGTTTTTTAGCAATCTTCTTTTGGAGTAAAAATATGTAAATTCTTGAATGTGTGCCATAGAATACAATACGCGAGAGAATATGAAAATACCATTTTTGGAGAACATATTTTTCCCGAATCAAGTATTGGAATCACTAATGATGTTCATTCCCAACAATTCTAACTAATTCCATAGTATTTGTGAGCGTCTTAGTCTTGTATGCATTAAGTGCACCGTACAACTCAAGTCCATTTTTAAAAAGTTATACAAAATACTACTGAAAAGTTACACATGTTATTACTGAAAAGTATATTTTTAATGATGTAACTTTTCAGTAATAATATGTGAGACTTTTCAGTAATAAATGGTGTTACTTTATTAAAAACACTTGAGTTGCACGGTGCATAGGGGTGTAAATGAGTCAAGCAGACTCGTAATCTACTCGTAAAAAGATCGAAATCGACTCGAACCAAATCGAGTCGATAAATACTCGACTCGAGAGGCTCGCGAGCCTAATCGAGCTTGAACAATATTTAATATTTTTTTATTAATTTTTTATATATAAGTAAAGTTATCGAGCTCGATTCGAGCCGAACTTGAATTTTAGACAAAAAAAGAGCTAAAATATATTTAATATTTTATTTTATTAAAATAATAAAATTGTCGATTCGAGTCGAGCTCGAGTTTGTCAAGTTCTTAGCCGAGTCGAGCTCGAGCTAAAAAAAATCAAGCTCGATCGAGTTCGAGTCGAGTTTCGAGCTTCGAGTATTGCTTTCGAGTCGAGTTCGAGCTTAACACTACTCGGCTCGATTCGACTTATTTACACCCCTACCCGAAGCATAAGAGAATTACTCAATTTCGAGCAAGTCTTGTATGCACCTGGTGCACGGTGCACTCACTTAATAGTTAAGATTTTTTATACTGAAAACTTAAGTCTGACTATATTGAAAATTGGGAGTCTATTACACTGAAAAGTAATAACATTGTAAATTTTTTAGTGTAATCAACTCCACTTTTCAGTACAATCAGACTTAACTTTTTAATATAAATAATTAACAATCTCAATTGTTGAGTGAATGTGTCGTGTATCAGTTGTATATGAGACATTTGCTAATTTTTTTTAATTTGTATGTAGAGTAAGTCTCATGTGCACCAGGTGCACGATGCACTCATTCAAATGTTAAAACAATTTATACTAAAAAGTGATTGTTGATTACACTGAAAAGTTGCAGATTGATATACTGAAAAGTTTATACTAAAAAAAATCTATAATAGTGTAAACTTATCAGTATATCAACTCGTAACTTTTCAGTATAAAACTTTAACTGTTAAGTGAGTACATCATACACCAATTGCATATGAGACCTTCCCTTATATGTATATTCATAAATATGTATACTAAGTATGTAGATCGTGAATTTTACGAAATGACAAATAAAATTATATATATAATAAAAGTTTTTTTAAATTTGTTTAAGTATATATATTTTATAAGAATTAACTTTTTACTTGCAGGATGATATTTTTACATAAAATTTATATTTTAATATGATTTAAAATATAGAGTCGAGATTAAAATAATTAAAATATAAGATATAATTGGCGGTTAAAGTTAGACTTAATAAGAATAGATTACAACATAAACTTTTATTGAGTGAGACTTGATTAGAATATTCTACCGTAAAATTTTTATAAATAAATTTTAAAAAATTGGTCGTTGATCCTAATGCGCGGGAAAACATTTTGAGATCCATCCCTGCGCTGGGCAAATCTGATCTGATTTGCTCTGCTCTACTAACACGTGTTTTACAATACTTACTTCCCAAGTGTAAGAAGTTCATGCAATAAGGTAAGTGCCCGGTTAAATTATCAATCCCACAAGATTAGTGGTCAGTGTATCCCTAATACTATGTATCGACGTTCGATTGTAGTGTAAACGATCTTGTTCCCCCAATTAAACTAAATTGCGAAAATTAAACTAGCAACAATTAACTAGAACAAAGCAAT
This sequence comes from Prunella vulgaris, assembly GCA_026898435.1. Classification (NCBI taxonomy): domain Eukaryota; kingdom Viridiplantae; phylum Streptophyta; class Magnoliopsida; order Lamiales; family Lamiaceae; genus Prunella; species Prunella vulgaris. The sequence continues at coordinate 434,253 of JAPKLY010000133.1, read as the reverse complement.
TAAACTAGAATTAAGAATTTAACTAAACAAGACACTAAAATAACAAACAAGCAAACAAATCAATGAAGATAACAAACGAGAAAAGTGTGTTCAGGTGTTCTTCATTACGGGGTAATCAATCAATGGTTTGACAAGTTCATCTATCCCTTTTTTCGATCAAAGATAGGAGCAATCACGATTAATACACATTAAACCGTACTGGATAAGCCTAGGAATAACGCGTCAATTAAGCATGTAGATTGTTATAGGAATAGTTCACAGTTCCCACCTGGGTAATCACACAAGGCTAAGAAAAATCATAGCGTGTTTTTCCACTCGTATACTAAGGTGTCCCACATTTTGTCTCCTCACTAATTACCTAAAAATTAATTCAAGCAATTAATGTAGATTAATGGATTTTCTAATGAAATTACTCAACTCTCGTTGCGATAATCCAATATTAACTCAAATCATAAAATTGAACTCACACCCATATGAAATAAACGTGTCTGTCTAACTCTCGTTGCAACAAACAATTTACCCAAATAAATTAAAAGAGTCTAACAAGTAATTGATCAAACAATCTCCATTAAATTAATCATATGACCTCCAATTAGAATAAACTCACAAAATCAATCCACTAACCAATTACCCACATAATTCCAAATACTCAAACACTAAAATTTTTGCCAACAATCAACATCTCAAACAAACATATAACAAATAAAAAACAATAAATCATAATCATGAAAGTTTTACCAACAAAATTAAATATAAGGATAGAATTAACCTATTGAGAGCCAATATCCCATCAATCTCTAACAAAGCTTCGACTAAAATAAAAAATATAACTAAGAAAGCATACACCCTAACTAAATGTGTGAGGAGTGGTGAGGAGAATTCTCCCCAAGGGAGTAGAGCGTGTGTCTCAGAATGGGGCTGCTCTTTCTTTTATATCCCCACGGGCCTTCTTAAAATTTAAGTAAATGGGGAATGTTGGGCCTTAGAGTTAAAAAAACCCAAAATAAATTTCTGAATTTTCAACGAGCACCGGTTTGTGTGGAAGGTTGACACGGGCGCTTTACATAAAACGTCTTTTTACCTTTTAGCACTTTCAATTTGGGCAACGTTTCTTTGATTTCCCTTCTATTCGATCACAACTTCAAGGATATGCCTTCAATTTTCCATGGCGGCTTTGAACATTTCCGGCGAGAACAGGGCAGCTTGTGTTGATGAATTTCGGCAGCAGTGGTGAAGCTTCTTCATCTTCTCCGGCGAGTTGCTGTGTGGAGGGGCTTCGACGGCTGTTGAAACAGAGTACAGGGGCGGCTGCAGTGGCTGATGTGGGCTCTGCTCGAATTTCCGGCGAAAGAGCGCTGCCGTCATTCTTCTCCGGCGAGAACATTTCGAACGGTGGCTTTGAGAGGCTGCTTCCATGGCTTCCGACGGCAGCTGTGGCTTGGCTTCAATCTCTTCTTCTCCTGCAAGAATCGGCGATGGCGACTTTATCTTCGAGGCGGTTTCCGGCAATTAGAGTGGTGGTTTTGAGAAATGGGGCAGCTCTTTTGGTGTCAATTCCGGCGAAGTGGACCTCGGAATTAGCCATGAATTCCGGCGTTGAGGTTGTGTTGATTTTGGTGAGGGGCAGTTTGTGAAGTAAATGAGGCCACGTTCATGGACATACGTATGGTCAAAACCAGAACTTTCTTCTTTTCTCAATCTTAGTCAACAATTGATAGATGTGGGCCCCTATTGAGAATATGAATACTATTTCCGGCCCATAATTGTTTTTACAATTTCTTTTTTCGTTCGTCCCACAATTGTTTTCACACCCTATAAATAAAAATTATTACTTTAACTTTATCCTCATAATCCAACTAATCTCATTATTTTAATAATATAACTTTACACAACACTCTTCTTTTCTTAAAAGTTGTGTCATCCCAATTTTTACCTCTGGGACGGAGGGTGGGACGGAGGGAGTATAACTCATTGTTCCCAGCTTTTATCCTCTGCACAAAATTGCAATTCAATTAGAAAATGTGCTTTCATAAGTTGGGCCGTGGTTTTTATCAAATGAATGTATCAAAATAAATTAATTCCTAACACCAACTCAATTTATTTTCTTTCATTTCATACAATTGATAAAAACATCTATTTTGCTCAGCTAAAACTCATTTTTCTATAAAATAGCAAAATAAATATCTTTTCACAATTAAGCTCAATTAGTCCAATTAATATAAATAATTGCAAGAAATAGAATAAAATTATGCAATTAACACACACAAATTTTAACCAAAATTCACACTAATCATCCACCTATTAAAAGTTCATAATTTTAAAAAAATTAAATATATATATATATATATATGAGCTAAATACTAAAATTTGCAAATTAGTAAACATTAATCCATCCAAGTCACGAAATCATATTCAAAATGATTAATGTAAAGATCATCAAACCAAATAAATTATGAATTGAATAAATACAAATATCCAAAATAACAATAAAACTATATATATAATTAAATTTTATATATAATTATAAAAATTAATTTAGTTATATATATTATATAGTATTATATGTATTTAATATTATATGGAGCAGTGCGGGACAGAGCAGAGAAAAAATATATAGATCATAATTTCGCGAAATGACAAACAAAATTATATATATAATAAAATTTATTTTTTAAGTTTGTTTTTTAAATATTTATATGTGAGAATACCACAAAATACTCATTTTGAACTTCTAAATAAAAAATTTTACCCACTTTAACTTGAATTTTTTTTTATACCCACTTCATAATGTAAGACCTATATACCCTTATAAAATGGGTATAAGAAAGTTAATAACTTTATATTGGGTCCCATTTTATCCTCATAACTATATTATCCAATAGATGGTAGGTTTGACTTTATATTATAAATATTAGAGTATGGATGATTCAATATATAATTGAACTTTATTTATCTATAATTCTATAATTTTATCAATTAATAATATTTAATTAATTTGTGCAGGCGAATAAGTAGAAGAACCAATATGGAATCAACTAACCATCTTATTTTTTTACTCCATCATTCATATGTTGTTTTAATATATTTCGAATATTTTGTTTTTTTAATTAGTATTTCTGTATGAAAAAAATATTAATTAATCACTGATTCGATACGCGGTAGATAAAAATTAGTTTATAATTAAAATTTTATGAAGACAATTCGGTAGAAATTTTAAATTTTGGTCTACTTTTGATGTGAATAATGCTCTTGTGTTAATTAAATTTTAATCGATATATTTTCAAACATCACAAATTAAATATTTTTATATACTTTTAAAAACTATAGTATTCATTAATTTGCATTAAAATTTAACTTTTATATTATAATATTCATTAATATGCACTATACATTAAAATAGTCTAAATAAAAAATTCAAATAATCACATATATCTGATAAAAATATTATAATTAGTTAATTTATTAAAATTATATATTTTATAACTTTATTGTATTATTATATAATATTTAATAATAGTAAATAATATAAATATCAAATGGGGTGGGATGGAGGTGGGGTAGGGTAAAGTAGGGTGGAGTTGTGTAGAATAACTAGATGATGTTTGTGGGTCATATGTGTAAAAAAGATTGTTTGAAATTGAAAATAGATAAAAAAAATTATTTATATTTAAAGTGGGTAAAATAAATTTCTTAAAGTTAAAAATGAGTATTTTGAATTGTCTCCCATATTTATATTTTATAAGAATTAATTTTTACTAGTATAATGATATTTTTACATAAAATTTTATCACAAATTCTTATGTGCACCCAAGTGCATAGGATGCACCTTGATTTTAAATTCAATTTTGACTTTAATTTGATTTTTTTAAAAAGAAATAATCACATTTGAAGCCTAATATTCAACCGAAACCACAACCTTGGCCATTACTATTCCATAAATATAGGTAAGGCCATTTTCCTTTATCATTACCCTCCCTAATTGAAATAATAACTCAAATACCCCTCCAAACAGCTGTACATATCAAATCTATCACAATCAGAATTAAATTTTTCTCTCTCTCTCTCAGAAACCCCTCTATCTCCTCCAAAAGTCTCTCAGACCCCCCCTCTATCTCTAAATTCACTGTCTCATCTGACTGTGAAAGGTTGTAAACACGGCAACCGGCGGACGGAGAAGAAGACGCGGCTGGAGGACGTGGCTGTGAAAGGATGTACGACCAGAAGAAGACGCGACTGGAGGGGCGCATGCCGATGGGGAAACAGAGGAGTCACTGGAAGGGGGGTGGTGCGGGAGCGGCGCCACAGCCACCGCGAGTCGCGGATCTCTGCGGCGGTCGAGAGGAGGATCCCGACGAATATGGTGGCGGAGATGAGAGCCATAAACAGGGAGTGGGAAGCAGGGATGGGCACGAGGGGGATTGGGAGGCGCTTTTGGAAGACGAGGAGGGAGAGGCCATGGAGGACGACGACGGAGGCGATGTAGAGGGCGATTGAGGTAAAGGGAAAATCTGATTTGTGCTTTTTATTTTTGGAAAATTTTGTTTTTTTTTTTTTTTTTTTTTTGAGATGACAAGTGCTTTTTGGGGAAGAAGATGAATAGAGCATTTTCTGAGAAGTTTTGTGGATGGAATCTGATTTAATCTTTTTTTAACTGAAAATTATTCAAGTTTTACTTTTTACATTGTTAAATTTGTCGATAGTTGAGAAAATTTCATCTGGGGTATGTGAATTTCATCAATCTAACATTGATTTTTTTTTTGAAAAAAAAATGAAGGGTTTTTTAAATGAACAGTTTTTACAACTCCAGTAGGTTCAGTTTGAGAGCAACCCAGATTTTGTGTGTGAAGTTGTTTCACTTTTCTTTTGAAGATTCTGAGAAACTTCTGAATAATTTGGAGTAGAGTAATTGAAAAGTATTTTGAGTTAGCTCTGCAATTTCTGATTTTTTTTCTCAGGACTCGTAAGCTCAGGCATTCACAGGCGGACCCAGTCTTAAGCCCTTCAAGTTTCGAAGAACTGCTCAATCAATCTCTATTACTGAGATTATATTTTGTGTGCATTAGTAACTTGTTTCTTCCAAATTATTTGCAACTTTTTAATTTTATGAATATAATTCAATAATTGGTTCTAACTTCTAATGATAAAGATTATGATGGGAAGGAGAATATAAGATGAGATGAAAGGAATAATGTAAATTTGTGTTGCCGAAAAATTACGAGTGAATGTAAGTTTTTATCATCGTTTATCGTCGGAAAAATATGTAAATGTGTGTTGTCGGAAAAGAGATGCAATAGTACAATAATCAATACTATAGTACATTATGAATAATTGTGGTTGTTGATAAGGCGAACTAACTAGAGATGATTATTGAACTATTACGACGGCCCAACAGGTCGCCAGCTCGCAGAGGTGCCACACTGTTAACTTGGGCCAAGGCCAACATAAGGGAGCTCGGCAAGACGAAGAGGGAGCTCGCCCACAAGGGGGAGCTCGCCCACGAAGCTCACCTGAGGAGCTCACCTCAGGAGCTCGCCTAGGGACCTCGTCAAGGACCTCGCCGGAGTCCACCATTGCGTCACCCCCAAGATCAGCACAAGGCAGGAGAACTCGCCAGGTAGCTCGCCCAGCTCGAAGGCCCTCACTCAGGAAGGAGCTCGCCGAGTAGCTCGCCCAGCCTGAAGGCCCAGTTGGCAGATGTACAGACAGGATAGATAGATGTGTAATAGGAAGGGGCATGGTAAAGGGAGCATTGTGAGGGACCAAGACGAGGGTCGGGAACCTTCGTCAACACCGGAAGCCAAATAGGCTCGTAAGGTGCTACCTCACACTTGCACACCTATAAATAAGAGCCCTCTTGTAACTATTACACAACTTCCAATCATAATACAACATTTTACTTTCTTTCTCTATATCTCCCCCTCAAGACATCTAAGAACACAAATCCTAAGATTATTGTTTGGTAGAATTAATACACCATAATAGCCACATAAACAAACACCATTAATAAATTTTATCAACAATTTGGCGCTAGAAGAAGAGTCCATTGAACCAAAAATTTGAGAGTAAAAATTAGGGTTTGTTGAAGGTTTGAAGATTTGAAGGTGTTCTTGACAAAACTCAAGAACACTTGAAGATACACACATATTTTCGTCCTTGAACGAAAACCCGGATTTTCGGGTAAAAACCCAAATTTCTGGATCCATAGTTTCTGCCCGGAAAAAGTTTTCAAACGCACACGTGTACACAAATAAACTGCATTTTGGGTAATTCATTGCACGTAACGCTAGATGAAAACCCACCAAAAAGCATCTTGGCCATAGACCGCGACCTCGGCGACCTTCGGCGAGCTTCCCCCTGCAAAACCCCAAAATGACTAAGGAACAGACCTCTACGAACACCCGGAGGTGGAAGGAGGGCGCCCAGGAACAGGTCGAAGGGGAGACCTCACGTCGAGCTCATCCGAAGAGCAACGCTCCACGACCTCCGTGAGTCGTAGTAACTCAGGAGGATTTGAACCCCGCCCTGAGGGACCTCGCCAATGACCCCGACGAGCTCCAGTGCACGATTGCAACCTTGCAAAGGTTGCAACAGAGGCAAGTCGACGAGCTCGCCCTAGTACCTCGGCGAGCTCCGGCCACTGAAGCTAGGGAGCAGACTAGGCCAACCCAGGGCACCCAGACCCGGGGTCACTATACCGATCTCCCATCTGAGCAGGAGGCGAGCTCCGCCCAAGCTCGCCAACATAGGGAGCGCGCCGAAAAGGCCAAGGTGGTGGAGGAGCCCGCCCCACATACCGGGCGAGCTTCGGCCTACACCGAAGCATCCGCCACCCACCAATCACTAAGGAAGGAGGTCCTCCAGGGCAGACTAGGGCCCAGGTGTAGAGAGGATGAACTAACAGCTGCCCCAGTCACATCTCATGGGGGAGATTCGGACCTGCAACCGCGCAGGTCCGCCCACGACCGATTGAGGAGGCCCGCGACCAACAGGTTGGGCCCCCATGGCGGACGCCAATTCCAGCCCATCACAGAGAGGTCACCCCAGAGTGAGGCACCTCGGGGGCGTACGTCCACGAGGCACACGACCTTCAAGCAACCTCCACCGGAGGTGGCCCGCGATGACGAGCTGGCCTCACTGAAAAAGGCCATCGAAATGCTACAAGCCCAAGTAGCAGCCAAGTCCGGCGGACTTGACTCCACCACTCTCCCCGCATCACCATTGGCACCTGCCATACTCTGGGCGCCGGTCCAGAAGAAGGTCCAATTCCCAGTGATGTCCGCGTACGAGGGCAAATCCGACCCGAAAATCCACCTGGCCAAGTACGCAGATTTCATGATTTCGGTGGGTGCCACCAACTCCACCCAGTGCCGAAACTTCCCGTTGACCCTAGGGGACCGGGCTCACCGCTGGTTCTCGTCACTCGCCCCGGGGTCAATCCACTCATTTGGCCAGCTCTCGCGGGAGTTCTTGGCCCACTTCTCTGGGTTTGGGTCCTACCTTACCGAGAAACACCACCTCGCCAACATCCACCAAGGCGAGAATGAGACCGACCAACAGTACCTAGAGAGGTTCGATAGGATACTGCTGGAAGGCGAGCCAGTAAGCGAGGACACCAAAGTCATCGCGGTGATGGCGGGACTCCGGAAGGGGACCGACCTTTGGAAGGAAATGCACTTTGCATGTCCAAACACTTACACCGAATTCCGCCACAAGGCAGGGGTGTTCGTGGCCATGCAGGAGGCCCTCCAGAAAGAGGTTGGTGCCTCTGAGGAGAGGAAACCCTACGGGAAGAAGTCCGGGGGCACATACAAGGCTCCCCAGAACTTGAAAGCTTTCGGTGATGGGGACGAGTTCAAAGAGAAGCTCAACCAGGTCCTCACTGTCTCTGTCGACCATGTCTTTACCGCGGTCAAAGACAAAGCCTTGTTGGAGGAGCCGAGGAGAATTTGCGAGGACCGGGCGAAGCTCAACCCCAACAAGTACTGTGCCTATCACCAGTCCATCGGCCACTTCACCAGCGAGTGCCGAGACCTCCTCAAACAATTATGGAAATTCTATGAGGGTGGGAAGCTGGCCGAGTTCGTGTAGAAGGCACAGGTAAAGAGGCCCAGATTCGAGAGAAGGGAAGTCTCCGATGACGAAGAAGAGGACACGGGCCAACGCAGACCTCAAAACAGGCGAATGACACCTCCCCAACCTCAACAGAACCTAGAGCCCACTCGAGAACTCTTGGTTCTCGAGGAAGAAATTGGAGCTGCCGGAGGTCTCCAGGACGGGGGATCCTCCCTTTCCAAGAGAAAAAGGAAGGCCGAGATCCGGGTAAGGTCCAGGAAGGTAGCTCCGGCCCCAGGTTCGTCGCGCAGCTCACTGATGAGCTAACATTCTCCTCGGCGGACCTGGAAGGGGTACTGACGCCCCACAACGACTCGTTGGTGATAACCGCCAACATCATGAACGTCCGAGTTCACAGACTACTTGTGGACACCGGCGCATTCACCAACATACTCTTCAAATCCACCTTAGATGCCTTAGGTGATTTTGAGTCGTATTTAGAACCTAGCAATGCTAGGATAGTGGGGTTCGGAGAAGCTGTAACTGTCCCCCTAGGTAGTATCAGGTTGAGCGTCCAGCTTGTATCGGCTGAGGACCTGGAGCGGAGGCTGACTAGGTTAGTAGATTTCCTAGTTGTCGACCAGCAGTCCTCCTACAATGGGTTCCTTGGCCGCCCGTTTATCAATGAATTTAAGGTGGCGTGTTCGACCTACTACTATTGTCTAAAATTCCCAACTCCAAAAGGTGCCGGAACTATCAAAGGCGACCAGAAAAAGGCCAGAGAGTGTTTACTCCAAATTAAAGATGGCCGAGCCAAGAAAGCCATGACGCAGGTCTAGGTCCTTGAGAAAAAAATCCAGATTCCAACGGACGAGCCAAACATCCTAGACATCATCTCAACAGAAACTGAGTTGATGGAGGTAGGTGACCCGCTGGAGCCAATGATGGAAATCGACCAAGTCCCAGGACCTGCGCGAGATACACAACCGGCTCCTATGGAAGGAGTAGAAGAGGCCCACAGCAACCAAGTGCAGGGACCTGCGCAAAGCTCACAACCTGCACCCATGGAGGTGGACCTAGAAGCCCAAGGGGGGACCTGCGGGAGTCAAGAACCAGTGCGAATGGATGTTGACCCAATTCCCCAAGTCGTAGAACCTTCCCAAGTTGGGGAACCACCAGAAATGCTGACAATTGACGAACCTCTCCAAGTTGAAAACAACACTGATGACCTAGAACCGCGCCTAGGTTATGAACCTACGCGGATGTCATAGGAGAAGTGGGATGAGTTCATCAGCGACCCCAGGTGGAAAAACCAAAAAAGGAAGGCCACCCCCATGGAAGAATTGACGGCACTCCCGGTGGACCCAGAAAGGGACTTGGAAAAGTTTCATAGGTTCCGAGTTACCTGAACCGTACCGGTCTAGGATGGAACTATTTTTAATGTCCAACTTGGACGTGTTTGCCTGGTCCCATGAAGACATGACGGGGATCCCGTTGGAGCATGCTTGCCACCGGCTCAATATAGATCCGACGAGGAGACCTGTCCGCCAAAAACGAAGGAAGTACAGACCAGTCAAATACGCGGCCTTGACCGTCGAAGTTGGAAAGCTGCTAGACAACAAACTGATCAAGGAAACCTTATGTCTGCAGTGGGTCGCGAACCCTGTCATGGTCAAGAAGCACAATGGGACGTGGAGACTATGCATCGACTTCACGGACCTGAACAAGGCATGCCCAAAGGACAACTTCCCACTTTCCCACATTGATCAGCTTGTAGATAGCACCGCTGGCCACGAAATTATGACCTTCATGGACGCCTTCGCGGGCTATCACCAGATAGCGCTGCACCCGGATGACCAGGAACATACGGTGTTCTACACCAACAAAAACATGTATTGCTGGGAAAGGATGCCGTTTGGACTCATCAACGCCGGAGCAACCTACCAAAGGTTGGTGAATAAAATGTTCGACCAGCACATTGGGAATCTATGGAGGTGTACGTGGACGACATAGTTGTCAAGAGTTTGAGAAAGGAGGATCACCTTGACCACCTAAAATAAACCTTCGACATACTGCGCCACTACAACATGAAGTTGAACCCCAAGAAGACCAGTTTCGGCGTACATTCAGGAAAGTTCCTAGGTCACCTGGTGAGCCAGTGGGGGATAGAGGTCAACCCGACGCAGGTCCAATGCATAATCGAGATTGGCATACCCGACTCCGTGCAAAAGATTCAGAGGTTGATCGGGTGTATGGCGGCTCTGAACAGATTCATCTCCAGGTCTGGTGATCGAATCGCCCATTTTTTGAGGCAATCAAGGCAAACACACGAAGGTAAAGGAAGCAGCCAAAGCCAACAAGCTGCACCTTAAAAATCACTTCGTATGGACAGACGAATGCCAACGAGCTTTCGAAGATATTAAAGCATACCTGGCAGATACGCAGGTCCTATCAAAGCCGACACCTGGAGAAAAGTAGATCTCTACCTTGCTACGTCGGAGGTCGCCATTAGCTCCGTCCTGGTCCGAGAAGAGGTGAAAACACACCTACCAGTATACTACGTAAGCCAAGTCTTACACGAAGCTGAGTTGCGGTATACCCCGACGGAGAAGCTAGCTTATGCACTGGTGATGAGTGTTAGAAAATTGAGGCCCTACTTCTTTAACCACCCGGTGGAGGTGCTAACCACATTCCCACTAAGGCAAATACTACAATGGCCAGACACTACGGGACGCTTGTTGAAATGGTCACTAGAAGTTAGCCAATACGGTATAACCTACACACCCCGAACATCGATCAAGGGACAAGCGCTAGCCGACTTCATTGTCGAGCTAACTTTCCCACAAGATCCGACGAGGGGGCGTATAGCTCCTTGGCACCTCTACGTAGACGGATCATCGACTAGCACAGCAGCATGAGCCGGTGTAGTTCTTATTAGCCCAGATAGACAAGTCTTCACCTCCGCAATTCTGTTCGACTTCAGAGCGACCAACAATGAGGCGGAGTACGAAGCTTTAATAGCCGGACTTAGGCTATCATTAGTTGTGGGGGCAACCAACCTTCAAGTTTTCGGAAATTCCCAGCAAATAATATCCCAAGTCCGGGGAGAGTACGAGGCAAAGGACCAGCAGATGATGACCTACCAAAAGATAGTCGCGCATCTGATCTCGATGTTTACGCAGGTCTACATCAATCTGTTACCGCGGCTAGAAAACACGCAAGCAGATGCCCTAGCCCAACTAGCTACCAGTAACGGCGAAGCCGAAGTCACAGAGGTTGTGGTCACCAAACTAAAGAATCCCTCGACGTTCGATTACAAAGTAAATCAAACCTCGAGTGGGGGGCAGGAAGATAGTGAAGATTGGTGCATTCCGATCCAGAAATACTTAAAGGACGGAACAACCCCCGAAGATGTCTGGGAAGATAGTCGGCTAGTAAAACAAGCTGCAAGATATACGCTGCTGGATGATCAACTCTATAAATGTGGATTCTCTCTACCCCTACTCAAATGCTTATCTAAGAAGCAAGGGTTCGAAGTGTTAGAAGAAATTCACGAAGGAATTTGCGGAAGTCACGCTGGGGGCAAGCCTTGGCATACAAGACGATCAGACAGGGGTACTATTGGCCCACTCTTCGCAAGGATGCCATTAGCTTCGCTCGGAAGTGCCGAAAGTGTCAACTTTTCGCACCTAACATCCACTCCTCAGCTAACCAACTGAAGTCAGTCTTCAGCCCGTGACCTTTCGCGAAATGGGGTATCGACTTGATCGGCCCATTTCCACCTAGCAGAGGTGGTGTAAAATTTGCTGTTGTAGCAATAGACTATTACACCAAGTGGGCTAAGGCCGAAGCGCTCACAACAATAACACAAGAAATGATGATCGGCTTCATATGGAAGAACTTGATCTGCCGGTTCGGACTTCCACAATAGATCATCACAGATAATGGAAGGCAGTTTGATGGCCAAAAGTTGAGGGACTTCTGTAGTTCATGGAACATCAAGAAACACTGCTCAACTCTGTACCATCCACAGTCAAACGGCCAAGTCGAGGCGGTCAACAAAATCTTGAAACACACATTGAAGCTCCGCCTCGAAGATAAAAAAGGAAGCTGGGCAGATGAACTCTCGGAGGTCCTGTGGTCTTACAGAACATCCTACCGAGCTAGCACCGGAGAGACCCCGTTCGCCTTAGCCTTCGGGACTGAAGCGGTAGTACCCGTCGAAGATCAAAACAAGACTTGGAAGGTGGTAGGATTTGATGAAGAAAAGAAAGACGAAGCCTTGGCAGTAGAGAAAGATCTGATCGAAGAAACCAGGGCTTCGTCAGAAATGAGAAACGCCACCTACAAGCGCAGAGCAGAAAGGTACTACAATTCCCAGGTCCGAGACCGAAAGTTCAAAGTCAGAGACCTAGTGCTGAAAAAGAAACTGATGGCCCCACCAAGTGTGTTCGGGTCAAACTGGGAAGGACCATTCCGGGTTACCGCAGCCTGGGCAAACAGCACTTATGATCTCGAAGAAGCAGAAGGCAAAGCCTCGTCGTACACCTGGAGCGCGGCCCACTTGAAAAAGTTTTATCAATACACCAGGATTCTGTAATAGATTAGACAAAGGTTCGCATCAGAAATGTTAAGTTGGAAAAATTTATTAAGTCAAAAGAGTTGTCAACCACGCGAGCTTCTATAGCTCGCCGCCCATGCGAGCTCCTACAGCTCGCCAACTAGGCGAGCTCCCATAATCCACCCAGTGTTCGAAGCTTCGTGAGGCGCAAGGACCACGGTCCCAAACGTTATAAGCTAAAATGCTCGAAGGCAAAGGCCAAAGTGCCCAAGGTCGCGAAGGTGCCCTTCCTAAAGGGTCACTAAGCACCAACTGTCTTAAGTTAGAAAAATTTACGAAAAAGATGATGAAAACGTCTAAGGCAAGGTTCATGGAACCCAACTGTCCAACGTGAATTAAACAAAGTACAACTCGCTACCCTAAGTGGTTTAAGACGAGCGATTCGGGGCCCTAAGTGGTGTAAGACGAAGAATACGTACTACTAAAACAGAGGTACGATTTGTAGTCCCAAGTGACGTGAAACAAACGATTCGCTTCTCAAAGTAGAGTAAGACGAACAATTGAGTACCCAAAAAACATATAAACGAGCTAAGTAGAATTATAACGTAAGCGCAAAAACGTAGGTAAGAAGAGTTAGAATGAAAAGCTCGATCTTCATTCAAAAAATACTTGGGAGATTTTCAAGCAAAAAATGATGCTTGAAAAAAATCCTAAGTATAAGTAGTGTTGCTGGCCACAAAGGTCGGCCAGCTAACCATCTGTGAAATACAAAAAGCTCCTTCTGGGCGAGCTACACATTCCCGGCGAGCTACAACTACTTACAGAAGTCAGAAACTACAAAAGCTAATCTAGGAAAGTGATTAAAGAGCTCTAGTCTCTGGAGCAGCGGGAGTGGCAGGGACGTCGGCAGGGACCACGGCGGAGTCGGTGGCAATCTGGTCAGCTGGAGGGGAAAGCTCGGGCAACGTAGTGATGTTACCCGTGAGCCCGCTGGTGTCAAACCCAGATGTATCCAGCATCGCGACCCTCAAGATTCTTGGAGCTGTGCGATGGTGGGTGGAGTTCGCCCTTCCTCATCGGCGACCTCCTCTTCAGCGACATCCAGTTCCGGCACGGGGATCGTATTGATAATTTTGAACCGTGCCGGAACAAAGTCAAGAGGAATTCCAAGCTCTGGGAGGTCACCAATATCCAACTCGGTATCGTCGAGGAAGGGGACTCTATCCAAGCAGTCTTTGAAGTCGCCCACCACTGCGGCGACCTCATCACTCTTGTAAGCCCGAGCCCACCAGATGGCCCTCAGGACCTCGGCATAACATTGGACGAATCCTTTGTCAGAGGCCTCAGCCCGTACGGCAATCAGATCCACCGAGGTGGAGGAAGCATTGTTGCGGAGCTCAGCGACTTCATTTATCTTCACCGAAAGCTCCTCCCGGAGCTTCGTGCACTCCTCATCAGCGCTCTTGACCAACCCCCGCTGGAGCTCCAGGTCCTTCTTGGTCACCGCATGTTGGCCGACCTCCCTGGTGAGTTTCTCCGCGAGCTCCTCTTCCTTAGCTTTTATTTGGGCCTCGGCGTTACGCTGGACGGCGGTATATTTCTTCTGGAGCTCGCCCAGTTGCGCGAGGGCACTTCGTTCGACAGCCAAGGAGGCTGCGAGTTTCTCCTCCTCGAGCTCCGCCGATTTCTTGGCCTGTTCAAGCGATTCCGCCATCTTCAGGAGGCTCACATTCTTTTCTTGGTGAACCGCCTCTTGCTCGGCTGCCAGATCTATCACCTTCTGATTGGTGAGGAGGAGCCCACTGGCGTAGTGCATCGAGAGCCTCGCATTCTCGGTCAAGCTCTGTCCCTCGATGGTCGCCAGCTGGGGGTTCGACCAATAACGCGGGACCTCGCTCACAGTGTTGTGAGTTAGGCCAGGGGGAAGATTACGCATCGAGGTAAGCGAGCGAGATCGCTCGTAAGAATGAAGAGCCTCGTGCCTTGAGGTCATGAAACCTAGGATTATTGAAACTTAGCTGTGAGTATGTGATAGGCTTCGGGGATCTCGGCGATAGGGAAAGCGACGAAGCTACCACCTACAAGAATCAGAACAGTGAAGTTAGCATCTGAGCGATCTACGCACCATAAAGGGCGAGCTCCTATAAGATCGAGGACCTGGGAGCTCGGGACCATGAGGGGCGAGATGATAAGGTAAGGTATGAAGCCCGGCGAGTCTGAGACAATGATGCCTGGTCAGGTGGGCGACGTCCCTATCCTTCTCACTCCTCAAGCAGAAAATAGCCCGCACCAGGTCGAATTCAACCGACACCTCAGGCTTGCCCCGGCTGGACTTGTGACATTTCAAAGCTGCAAAAAGAAAAGGAATTAGATTAGTATATCTAATCCAACCCACGCACACCGAAATGGGCGACCTACTGCTGGCTTCCCTGTATCCCTCGGGGGTGAGAATACGGCCACCTCGCCCAGAGTATGTATCCAAAGCTCGCCAGTCTCCGCTTATAAAGAAGAATTACTCCTTCCAGTCACGCACTTTGTTCGGTAATATCCAGATAAACTTCTCTCCCGGGCGAGCTTTTAGGTAGTAGTACCCTTTATCGTCCTTCACTTACCGGGTCACAACAAAGAGCTCGCCCAGGTTCGCCGAGGTCACCCGGTTCTCATAACCTACCAACCCGAAGATGGACAAGGTGGCGAGGAGGTTGCTCCACGCATTCGGTGTCAGCTGGGTGTAGCCAAGTTACTGTCGAGGAGGAACTGGCCGATGATTGGGTGCAAGGGCAATGTGAGCCCGGCCTCGAGGGTGTGTATGTTCATGGCAGTCAGTCCGGCAGAGGGCGAATCGGCCCGCTCGTTCTTTTCGAGGGCATACATGAAGATATCGAGCGGGATGTGGAACTTCTTGAGTATGTTGGGGAGGGAGTACTCATTGATGATACTCACGACCTCGCCAGCTTTGTAATCAGACGCGGCGACCTCCTCTAAGTCGTGGGGGAGTACTCGGTCCGGGTGGGGAAGCTCGCCGCGTGTTCGGCGACATACTCCTTCCAGTCGAAGGGGTGGACGACCTTGTCAGGGACTTGATACTCAAGCAGTTGAGGTTCTAGGAAACCAATGGAACAGAGGTATTCAACGGTTATATCATCGAGGTCGTCGACGAACTCATTTGGCTCAGCGACCACTTCACCAACCTCGGTAACCCCCGCCGAGGTCTCGGCGACCTCCTCATCTTCCACTGGAGCCTCATCGGGGGTCGGCTCATGTGCCTCCCAGAGCTCGCGGAGGTAGGACTTCTCGCTTTGCTCAGAGGAGGTGGCTTTCTCCCCCACATCGGCACGAACCCGTCCAGGGAGCTCGCCGGAGCCCGGGCGAGCTACGGAGGTCGCCTCGGAGCTGGAGCCAATCACTATTGGGGTGATGAGAGGTATCGGTTCGTCTCTGGTCATGGGGCATTTTTTGGGGTTACGATTCGACATGGTCCGGCTTGAAGATTGGTTCGACATGATCTCGACGAGGTTCGAATAGTCCCAGAACAGTCCAAATATTCCGGTCGCCGGAGTTACGGTACAAAGCCGATCGAAAAGATTGGAAAGTCCTCGGGAATGTCTAAAATTTCCGGGAACTCAAGGAAGAATCTGCGAAAGAAATGAGAAAAGGGAAAGAAATGGGTTTTCTACCTTGGAGAACGCCGAAAACTTCGTCGGGAGCAAAGGTGTCGTCCGCCGGAAATACGCTCTAAAAGTTTGAAAACGCGAAAGTGAGGAATGAACTCACCTCCCCCTATTTATAGGCATTGGGGCGAGCTGTGATTTTCGAAAAGCTCAGGGACTATTTTGCAAAGAATTTGAAAGTTGTCATTATGGGGGGCGGGAACCGGGGCCAAAAAAGGAGTGCACGACGCCTGGATTCCCGCACCATGTCGGCCCGCAAACCGCCACGGAGGGAGCTCGCCCACGTAGCTCGGCACACACCCAAGGGTAGTTCGCCAGCATTCGAGTCATCATCCGAGAGATAAGTCAGCTCGCCCACACATTAGATGAGTCATGATGTGAGCGAGCTGGGGGAAAATGTTGATAAGGCGAACTAACTAGAGATGATTATGAAACTATTGCGAGGGCCCAACAGGTCGCCAGCTCGCAGAGGTGCCACACTGTCAACTTGGGCCGAGGCCAACATAAGGGAGCTCGGCAAGACGAAGAGGGAGCTTGGCCACAAGGGGGGATCTCGCCTACGAAGCTCACCTCAGGAGCTCACCTAGGGACCTCGTCAAGGACCTCGCCAGAGTCCACTATTGCGTCACCCCCCAAGATCAGCACAAGGCAGGAGAGCTCGCCAGGTAGCTCGCCCAACTCAAAGGTCCTCACTCAGGAAGGAGCTCGCCGAGTAGCTCGCCCAGCCTGAAGACCCAGTTGGCAGATGTACAGACAGGATAGATAGATGTGTAGTAGGAAGGGGCATGGTAAATGGAGCATTGTGAGGGACCAAGACGAGGGTCGGGAACCTTCGTCAACACCGGAAGCCAAATAGGCTCGTAAGGTGCTACATCACACTTGCACACCTATAAATAAGACCCCTCTTGTAACTATTACACAACTTCCAATCATAATACAACATTTTACTTTCTCTCTCTAAACCCTTCACTTTCTCTCTCTATATCTCCCCCTCAAGAACATCTAAGAACATAAATCCTAAGATTATTGTTTGGTAGATTAATACACCATAATAGCTACATAAACAAACACCATTAGTAAATTCTATCAACAGTGGTACAGAAGCAATAGTACACTAATTTGTTCAATGGTACATACGCACAATCAATGGTACACATCGCCAGAAATATTATCAACAAGTATCGCTCATAAACCAAGGTAATAATGTGATATGATGGGCACAGTACACGATGTGACGTGAACAGTGACACACATCACATCAATCGCACCTTTTGTCAGTGCAATAATTACTCAAACAGTACCCGAGGTACAATTAAATGAACAATAGTACATTTGTTCAGTCACAAGTACACAAATAATCTCAATAGTACACAAAAACACTTTTTGGCCTTGGTTGTTTTAATTAAAAGTAGGTGGCCTTATATGTGTTTTTGGTATATAATTTGGCCCTATCTGTAAGTTTCCCTTTTAAAAATACATAGTACATGCTGCACAATGTGTTTTTTGGTAATTAGGGTATTAGTAAATTGTTCTTGGGGTATTACTAAAACTTATTTTTGGAGTATTAGTGAGTTATTCTTGGAGTATTACTAGCTTGTTCTTAGGGTATTAGTGATTTGTTCTTGGGGTATTACTTAGATTTGTTATTGGGATATTGGTGAGTTGTTATTGGGGTATTACTTAGATTTGTTCTTGGGGTATTAGTAAGTTATTCTTGGGGTATTAGTGAGTTATTCTTGGGGTACTAGTACTACTGACTTGTTCTTGGAGGATTACTTAAACTTTTTATTGGTGTATTACTTAAACTTGTTCTTTGGGTATTAGTGAGTCGTTTTGGGGTATTACTAACTTGTTCTTTGGACTACAGACTTGTTCTTAGGGAATTTGGTGAGTTGTTCTTGGTATTCCTTAGACTTGTTTTGTGGGTATTAGTGAGTTATTCTTAGGTATTACTAACTTATTCTTCGGATATTACTCAATTTTTCTTTGGGTATTACAAATTGTTATTTGAGTATACCCATTTATTAATTTATATATTAAACCTGGTGTATTATTGAATATAATATGAGATATTATCAGTTGTTATTTGAATGTTATAAATTGTTCTTCGGCTATTACTTATTTTAATTTTTTTATTATTATAAATGGGTTTTTTTAGTATTATTAATGAATAACAAACATATTATTATCAAAATAATCTATCCATGACAATCCCACTTCAGTGATCACATCATCTTCAACGATGTCCATTTGAGCCACATTTGCCTTTAATTATTTCCCTTTGTTGTTTTCTTTCTATGGAGCAAGATCATAGTAAAAAATTATGATTTAATAAACATTAATTCATCTAAATCACGAAATCCTATTCAAAATTATCAATGAAAAGATCATCAAATACACCAAATAAATTTTAAATTGAATAAATACAAAATATTCAAAATAACAATAAAACTTTTAAAAAATATTATATATATGAAAAATTAAATTTTTATATATAATTATAAAAATTAAATTTGGCATATATATTATATAATACTCTCTCTCTCTCTCTCCCACATAAATTTGCACAATTTTCTTATTTGGACGTCTCACATAAATTTACACACTACTAAAAAATACTGATTTGCGTGCACACTCACAAACATATACATATATTTACCCATATGACACTATTTTATACATAAAACATATTTTTCTTTAAAAAATTATGTCATCTAGTAGGGTGTAAATTCTTTCAGGACGGATGGAGTATCATATATATTTAATATTACATAAAATAGAGTGGAACAAAACAAAAAAGAGCAACACTTGCGTAAAAATTTCTACCGTAGAAATTACTAAATATAAACAACAAGAAAAAAAGGATCACACGTCCAGCTCTCCTTTAAACCCACGCCTAAGGCCCTCTCCAATGGAGAGGTATTTGTTGAGATGGCGGAGAGAGAAAAACCTCACAAATAGGTTTTTTCCATTGGAGGGTGGATGGGGTAGAAACCCAAGTAGAGATCCCTCTACCCAGGTTTTTGACAGGAAAAGGTAGAGGGAGGGCCCCGCAGCAATTGAAAGTTTGGGAAAATATACTTTTTTGTCCTTCAAATTTTGTTAACTTTGATTTTCGTCCTCTTATCTTTTGAATTTTGAATTTAGTCATGTAACTTACACAAAGATGACTTTTTCGTCCTATGACCTGCTGCTACAGGTCACTTAACAAGTTATATGCAGATGTATCAATTTTATTTTATATTATTATGTTAAAATTATACTTGTAAGTCTCTGATTGGTAGATGTTAATATTTGACCATTTAAATTGAAAATTCATTTAAATTGAACATAAAATTAAAGAAAAAACTATTTTCATTAATAATTTTCAATATTTTATGGAAATTCAAATTGATTCTCCTATTAAAATAATCTAATATCAAATCTCACTAACAAGAAAATAAAAAAATAGAAATTAAAATTCTATTATAAATATAAAGTAAAATTTTATAATATTAATTAAAAAATCTAAATTAATTAATTAAATCTAATTTAAAAAATATGTAAATACAAAAAATAAATAAATATAAAAGGCTAACTTATAAGTAAGTAAAAATTAAAGATATTAAAAGTTTATAATCATTGATATCAATATAGTAAACAACGACATATTTGAAAAAATATATATATATATAATGCAATATCTATATAACTTAATTTTTTCATACAAAGTTAGCCTAATATCAAATCAAATTTTTTATTTTATTATAATAAAATCATATTTGAAGTCTTGATTGATGGACACTGATATTTGATCATTTAATTAACAAAAAAATTCATTAAAATTGAACATTTATTTAAAGAAAAAACTCTTTTTCATTAATAAATTTTAATATTTTATGAAAATTCAAATTGATTCTCCTATTAAAAAAAATCTAATTTCAAATCTCATCCACAAGAAAATCTAAAAAAAAAAAAAATTTAAAATTCTATTATAAATTTAAAATATCATAATTTGTATATTAATTAGAGAAATCTAAATAAAATTTAAAAAATAATTAATTCTAATTTTACAAACAAATAAAAATTTCAAAAATAAATTCCAAATGAATTTAGGGCTAAAAATTTTCAAGATATCAAATTAGGGAAAACTGATATCAATCTCTGTTATTTGAGTGTCAACTTCTTCTGATTAATACTTATATCAATTACCGTTGAAAAATCTTGTGAGATCAAAATATCAATTTTAAAGTTATATATTGAAAAATATCATCCAATATATTTCTCTAATAAATAAAAAATTTATGTACAATTTTAGTTAAAATAATATTTTTATTGAATTGACTCATTATTTTAAATTAGCCCCTTATAATTATTTATTATTGAAAATTTTATTTATTTTTAAAATTAGACTTAATTATGCTAGGCACAAAAATTGAGAAATAATATTTATTTAATTAAAAAAGTGTTGTGTTTAGTAATAAAGTGTTGTATTTGGAAATATGTAATTAAGTGTGTTGTGTTTTCAAATATGAATATTGTATTTGTTGCACTTTGTCATTCTTCCTATTTTATCTTATAATAACATATATTTGCTCTAATAGTAACACACATTTCTCTTCCAGCTTGTGTTACTATATGAGCAAATGTGTGTTACTGTAAGGATAAAATATATTTTTATGAGAATAAATATGTGTTTCTTAATTTATTCATTATCCCTTTAAATCTAAGTATATTATTTCAAGTAATACACATGTTATTATATGAAAAAATAATTATTTCTATAAAAATAACTAAATATTTGTGAATATTCAACATTTGTTCTTATAGTAATACACATTTTGCTCTTACATTATGTGAAATATTATTTATTCTATAAAAACAAATGAATATATGTAAAACAACATCATTTTATAAGATAGTAACACACATTTGTTCTAATAGTAACACACATTTGTCTCCCAGTTTGTGTTACTATATGGACAAATATGTGTTACTATATGGGCAAAATTTATTTTTATGAGAATAAATATGTGTTTATTAATTTATTCATCATTCCTTTAAATCTAGGTATATTGTTTTATGTAATACATATGTTATTATATGAAAAAATAATTATTTCTATAAAGATATATAAATATTTGTTCTTATAATAACACACATTTTGCTCTTGCATTATGTGAAAAATTATTTATTCTATTAAAACAAATGAATATATGTAAAATAATAATATTTTATAAGATAGTAACACACATTTACTCTAATAGTACTAACACATATTTACTTTCCAATTTATGTTACTATATAAACAAATGCATGTTACTAAATGGGCAAAATTTATTTTTATGAGAATAAATATGTGTTTCTTAATTTATTCATCATTCCTTTAAATCTAGGTATATTATTTTATGTAATACATATGTTATTATATGAAAAAATAATTATTTCTATAAAGATATATAAATATTTGTGAATAATCAATATTTGTTCTTATAGTAACACACATTTTGCTCTTGCATTATGTAAAAAATTATTTATTTTATTAAAACAAATGAATATATGTAAAATAATAATATTTTATAAGATAGTAACACACATTTACTCTAATAGTAGCACATATTTACTCTCCAATTTATGTTACTATATGAACAAATGCATGTTACTAAATGGATAAATGCGTGTTATTATACCAACATAAATTATGAGCAAGTTTTTAAATTAATTATATAATATTATTTAATTTATCTTTAAATTTATGAAAGTTATAAAACAATAATAAAATTAAAATCATTATGAAAGTGGTGTGCATGTGTGTGTCTGAGGGGGAGGGAGGTGGGGGTTGTTTGAGTGATGAGAGGGACTTAGTGAATGTGTAAGTATCACTAACCCTGTCCACAAATTAGCGCACACTTTCCCTCGCGACCAATTAGTTCGTGTTTAATTTGTTTTTTAATCTACTTTTGGAAATTTCTATATAAGTTTTTTTTAACAAAAAAATACTCCCTCCGTCCCAGAGGAACTTGCAGGTTTTCCTTTTCGGGAGGTCCCAGAGGAAATTGCAAGGCCAAAAATGGAAATATATTTTAACACTATTACCCTTACAATATAGACTTATTTACACTCAATGCCACTACCTTTTTATCTTAATTTAAATTAATTAATTTAAACATAAAATTAAACCCCCATTAACAACTAACCAAACCCACTTTACTAAACCTAAACTCTGACTCATCTCACAATCATTCGTCTCTCTCATCTCACTAACATTCCAAGTCT
>JAPKLY010000133.1:364722-411704 GCA_026898435.1 Prunella vulgaris | reverse complement strand
TCTCTTCTGCATCTCCGATCGCCGCTCTCTCTTCTGCATCTCCGATCTCCGCTCTCTCTTCTGCATCTCTGATCGCGAGAGTAGATCTGCTCTATTACTCCGATCGGCTCCGTCTTTCTCTCTAACCAAACTTTCGATCAATTTTATGAATCCACTCAACGAGTTTTCTGGGTATGAGAGTATGGTCCCTGAAACTTACCAAGAATCTCAAGAAGATTCACCTATTTTTTATATAAGTGATGTCATAGTTCCCGATTCTGAAGATGAGGAATGGTACCCTGTACCAGAAATCTTTCTTGGATCTGAAATCCCTACTGTACCAGAAACCCCTCTTGTCGATTTGGAGGTGGATTTGAGTTTGGTGGTGGATTTGGAGGACAGGCGCAAGTTCGTGATGAAATTTCTTGCGATATATTGTCCCCTCATCCTCAGGTATTCTACATGACCCTCTGAGTTACTACTATGATGATAATTTGCCACCACTAGGATTTGGTACCTAGTCAGGAGTAGAGGTGGAGCAAATACCGAAAATACCAGTATAATGTACTTATCATACCGAAAAATATCGAATTTATCGAAAATTTCGGTATACCAAAAATTTCGGTACGGTATGATACCATACCGATATTTTTGGTACGGTATCAGTATAGAATTTTAAAATTTTCGGTATACCGGTATATACCGAAATATTTTTTGGTATAAACCGGTATACCAAAAATATTCCGGTATACCGATTATTTTCGGTATCTCGGTATATCAGTATATACCATTTTGGTAATTTAATATTAAATTTATTTTTATTTAATTAAAATTATACTTCAATTATTTCGGTATGGACGGTATACCGACATAGTCGGTATTTCGGTATGGACCGGTATTTCGGTATAGATCGGTATATATCAAAATATCGGTAAGATACGGTATACTGAAATTTTCGGTACGGTATGCGGTATGCATTTTTGGTATACCGAAATCCGGTATACTAAAAATTTCGGTACGATATCGGTATGCAAAAATGCATACCAAAAATTTTGGTACGGTATGGTACGGTATGCCACCCCTAGTCAGGAGGCGACATTAGTTCATGTTTGCCACCACTAGGGGTCAAAACCTAGTCAGGAGGCATGATCCCTATGATGATAATTTTCTGAGGGATTGTAAAATACAGATGCTATACTTGATTGGTACCTGGTTTGTTTGAAAATACAGATGGTATACTTGATTGAATCCTTGTTTCTTTGAAAATACAAATTCTATACTTGATTGGTACCTTGTTTGTTTGAAAATACAGATGCTATACTTGATTGAATCTTTGTTTCTTTGAAAATCCAGATGATATACTTGATTGGTACCTTGTTTCCTTGAAAATACAGATGCTATACTTGATTTGGAGGGAGTGATTACTTTTCACTCCCCCTAATCTAATATTCATAATTTATTGTTTTTAAATTTTTATTTTCATATTTGTGATGAGGTGTAAAGTGAATACTTCCTTTTTCTTATTTTGTGTGCCCTCCACCCCCTGTAAGTTGCTCCGGGACGGAGGGAGTAATATATAGATCCATATTTAGTTTACTCCATGAATTAAGTGGGACAGATCTGCTCCATTTTTAAAATAGAAGAAAATGAGAGTGGTTCAAACAAAATTGGGCGGAGCGGATCATTTTATTTATTCCTTAATTTGAGTCATGGTACGCATATCCATGCAGTTGTCTTGGTAGCATATCTATAATAATTAATAAATATTAATAACAAAATGATAGTCATTTATAGTGATTTATTTTCAACCCAAAATCTACTTACCAAATTTAAACAAAATTGTCAATACCAAAAGCATACTACTGTTCAAGGTTCCTAGGAAAAGAGCTCGAGAGAAAAAATGATCCCGCAAAATATTTTATTTCATATTTTAAGTATTGTATAGTTTATTATTATAATCTTAAATGACTCACTAATTAAATATATATCAATTTGATTTATAATTTCAACTTCATAAAAGATATTGTTGGAAGAATTTCTTAATGAAGATAATTTTGTGGCTGATTATCACTTAAATTCTTCCAAATAATAATCACAGGTGCTTTATGAATTGGATTATGTAGTGAGAGAAAGTAAAGAGAAGTAATTTTATATTGTAAAATGAACTTAAAGAGATAAAATGGGTACAAGAGACCTATTTATATGTTTGCATGTGGTGAAGTGACATTGTTTAAGGTTAAATGACTTAATTAGGTGACCAGTATCCTAACACTTATCATTTGTTTCATCTCATATGCACTAATTACATTGTCCTCATACTAATATGCTCTTACTAAGGACTAATATGCCCTCAGACATATGAGATTGGTGACTGAAATAATGAGGGAGAGGAATGGAGATGATAAATAAATGTGAGTGGAGTGTCAAACAATGTGAGAGGTGGAATGATTTTTTGGGGTGTTGTCCCCACTTTTTGCCTTTCTTTATAACATGAGATTTTTTTGGATCATATATATAATTATACTATAATAAATGATGTTATATATAATAGGCTTATATCACCACCTTTTCGCGAATTGCAATTTAATCTAAACTTTTGGATTTTGGCAAATTAAATCATCTTTCATATTTTTTGCAATTTAAACTTCGGACAATTTGCTCCTTACCCAAAAGATGATGTGGACAAATAAATACACATTCATCATCCCAATAAGCATCTACATCATTAAATATTTAAAAATATAAATAAAATTGATAATAATAAAAATAAATAAATAAACACATATAAGTATAATAAAAATTCTCATTTAAAAATAAAAAGTTTGAATGAATTTTAAAAATAAATTAAAAATAACAAAATAAAAAATTAAAATTTATATTGTCTTAAAAATAAATAAATATTTTATTATATTAAATACATAATTAAATTATATATATTAATAATATAAAAATAAAAATATTTTCTAAAAAAATTAAAATAAAATATTCAAGTACAATAAAAATATTCACATTTATTTACAATAACTATAAATTTAAATATTAGATTTTTAAGGAAAAATAATACACATATATAATCTTAAATTTTAAATATATTTTTAGAATCATGAATCTTCCATGAGCTTTTATAATTTTTAAATATATATATATAATTTTTAAATATATTTTTGCAAAATTATATATAATATTTTTAAAATACACAAGTAATTAAATAAATACTATAAAAAATTCTAAATACATATTCATTATAATTTTTAAATAAAAATATAGTATTCTATTTTAATATAAAACATAATATTTTTGAAATATAAAATTTTTCAAAAATTAAAATATTGAATATTAAAATAAATCCAAAATTATATATATTCTCTCTAAAAAATAAAAATATATTGAGTTATAATAAAAATTAAATAATTTACTTAAATCAATTCTTAATTTATAAAAATAAATATTCATATACATAATTTTTATATTTTCTAAATTTATAAAATTATATATATTTCTTAAAATTTTAGAATCTCACACAAAAATAAATTGGTTCCAAAAATATATTTAAAAATTAAAATTATATATGTGTATATTTTTTCTTTAAAATATAATATTTAAATTTATAGTTATAGTAAATAAATTTTAATATTTTTATTATACTTTGAATGTTTTATTTTAATTTAATTTTTTTTTATATTATTAATACATATAATTTAATTATGTATTTTAATATAATAACTTATTTATTTATTTTTAAGACAATATAACTTTTAATTTTTTTTATTTGTATTTGAAATGCATTCAAACTTTTTAATTTTAAATAATATGACTATTTTTGTTATAATTATATGTGTTTATTTTTTATTTTTATATTTATAATATTAATAATTTTATTTATATTTTTAAATATTTAATAATGTGGATGTGGATGCTTATTGGGATGATGAATGTGCATTTATTTGTCCACGTCATTTTTTGGGCAAGGCTCATGCTGCCTGAAGTTTAAATTGCAAAAGATATGAAAAGTGATGATTTATTTTGCCAAAATTCAAAAATTTAGATTAATTTGCAATTCGCAAAAAGGTGGTGATTTATTTTGCAATTAAGCCTATATAATATACCTTAATTTTTATATCATTTGTTTATTGATCTCCTATTGAATTGTTAAATGAGTCGTTGTGATATTCATTACAGAAAAATATCACGAACTTGGAACTGAAAAAGAACTTAAGGTTAAAATTTGAGAAAATATATGAAAAATAATACTAAATAATCTTTATAATATAGATATAATAGTAAAAAAGATAAAATAATCTTTTAACACCACCATTAAGTCTAGATATTAGATCCATGATATCATATTTCTGATTTTTATTGATAAAAACTTGATGTGACAAATATCACACTTATTATATTATGAGTAGGTCTTCCATACAATATTGCACGGTGCAATATATATCAAAAAAGGAAATTTTGAAAACTCGCGGGCCGTGCATTGGGATCCGGGTAATATTCCAAAATTCGCGGATCATTCCAAAATGCAAAAAACCCACAACTCCAAAACCCTCGTTTCACAAAGATCAAATCGACGACGCATTAATATTCAATTACATTGGGCGATCGCCATGAAAACAAATTCACATTGATTAACAATGAAGATAGATACTGAAATAATTATTTTGTGTTAATCTTTCTTGTGATACTAAAATGATCTTTTCATGCTACTACATGCATAAGATTTTCATACTGGAAATATTAGACTATGCTACTACATGCATAATATTTTCATACTGCAAAATATAAGAAGTACTACATACATTAAACACATTCCACTATTATACTACATTAATTACTTCATACTACTGCATGCATAAAATTGTCATACTACAACAAATATATTGTACTACTGCATGCGTAAGTTACTTAATGTAAATAATCATAATACTATATGCACAAATCAATGTTACTACATCAAAAAATTTGGGTTACTATATCTAAAAAATCAATAAGAACATATTATAGAACATGTATACACACATCACTACTTTTATATTAAAAAATAAAAACATGATACTATATACACACAACCATACTACTCTATGAAAATGTATCTTACTATATGCACATATCAATGTTACTACATGATCAGTTTTGTATTACTATATCTTAAAAACAATAAAAACAAAGAATAGAACATGTATTTTACTACATAAACAAAAAAATAAAAACATTGATATTATATACACACAACCATATTACTCTATGAAAATGTATATTACTATATGCACAAATTAGTGTTACTACAAGATCAGTCTTGTGTTACTATATCTCAAAAACAATAAAAACAGTGTATAAAACATGTATTTTACTATACAAACAAAAAATACTACTAAATGAATAAATGTCATGTAGTACAATGTCATCTACTACAATAAATAAACCTGTAATACTACAAATATAACAATGAAATGAAATACTCTAAAAATAAGAAAGTGATATTATATTGTCTTCTTCATCACATTGTTTCAAAAAAAAAAAAAACCTCAAATTACAAGTACTTTTACTAAACACTTATAAAAATCATGACACAGTATACATAAAAAAAATGTTACTACATGCAGAATTTTATGATACTACATCATGACTTTTATGTTATTATATTTCAAACAGACCAGAACACAGACAAAAATCCTAAGAATATTGTCTGAGAGAAGAAAAAATGGCCACGAAATTTCGTATGAGAGAAGAAATCGATTGCGCAAATGAAGAAAAAATTTGATAAACTTACATAAGAAAAGGCGGTTATCAATATATATACTAGATCTGTATTGTAAAATGAGTTATGAAAATGGATCAATTGCACGGAGTGAATTTTGTACAATATTGCATATGAGAATTTGCGTTATATTATATGATTCATGGTCAACGAAAGTTCAATCCCGTTATAATTTACATGACTCACATATCAAAATAAAGTAATATGTCATAAATAGATTTTTATATAAAAATAGTTTATATAATATTAATCACTTTCAATTTAATGAATCATTATTTAATTTTTATACTAATAATCAAATATTTAATATTTTAAATGATATTTTTTATGAAAATTTGATATTATAAAGTTAAATTAAATATTATAATATTGCATTTTTATATTGAATATGAATATTATGAATAGTTTAAAAAATATAATATGATAATATTATTATTCCGGTAATCTTGATATTTTATACTCATATTGAAAATTGTAATAATAATCAATTTGTTAATACATTAAAATTTTCAATACAATTTTATATTTAACTTATCATATATATTTACTCTTGTATGTATCATATGCATCGTGCAAGACTCAAATTCATTTTTAAAAAGTTACTTAAAATACTATTGAAAAATTACACATATTATTACTGAGAAGTGTATTTTTAATAGTATAATTTTTTAGTAATAATTTATGTAACTTTTTAGTGATAAGTAGTGTAATTTTTTAAAAATACACTTAAATTACACAATAAACTTGATGCACATTATACTTAGTCATTATTTATATACAAAACATAACACATCCCTTCATCATCTAAAATCTTACTCCCTCCGTCCCAAAAGATATTACATACTTTCTATTTTGGTCTGTCCCACAAAAAGTTTTCATATCCAAAAATGGAAACTATTTATTAAACTCCACTCTCACAATACACATATAATATAAATAAAAATGTATATTTTATATCTTTTTTTAAAATCCCGTGCCCAAAAGACACCGCAATGTCTTCTAGGACGGAGGGAGTAGTATTTTGGAGAAATATAAAAAACACAAAACATCCCTTCATCGTTTAAAATCTTCATGTGGAGAAAGGAAATAAACATTGGTTTTGCCCTTTTATAAGAAAAGATTCCAAAGTTCCCCCGCAAAGGCAGCATTTATTATTACCACTTTACCAGGCTCACCTGCACCTGCGCAGACTATAAAACCCCAATCCCTAAACTCACCAACCTAATACACAGCAGTATACTCAAAAACCCCGCGGCGCCACCACCCCCAAAGGAGAGAGTGAGAGAGGTCGGAGGGAGGGAGGGGTCGGGGAAGAGATTTTGATCCACCAGCTACACCTGCGGAATGGCAATCTCCACCACGCTCAATGTCATCCAGCCACCGTCGCGCGTTCTCTCTATTCACACCCCCAACCTCAATCCCTTTCTCTCACCTTCATCTCTGTCACTCACCCCCCAAAAGCCCTCCCTTTTGTCACTATCCTTAACTAATAGCCCCCGCAGCCCCTTACTCATAGCATTCTCCACAAATGCTGCCGCCACCGACAGTGAAATCAACACCGAATTCTCCCATGGAGGCGGCGTCGGAGACGACGGAGGCGACAATGGCGGCGGCGGCGGGGGTGGTGGAGGCGGTGATGGTGGAAATGAAGGAAATGACGATAAGAACAGGAAAAGGAACCGAGAAGAAGCTTTAATTGCTCTGGCGGAAGCTGGGAGAAGTCTTGAGAGCTTGCCCAAGGATTTGAAAATTGCCATTGAAGATGGGAGAATACCTGCATCGATTGTTTTGAGGTATTTTGATCTCGAAAAATCGAAATTTATTTCTTGGCTTATGAAGTTCAGAGGATTCAAGGAGAGATTGTTGGCTGATGATCTCTTCTTGGCTAAAGTTGCCATGGAATGCGGCGTTGGAGTTTTCACTAAGGTAGTTCAATTCGCCTAAAATCAATATTTACTTTTAATTCTTTGAGCATTTAAACTTTTTGTTACATATCCCTTTTGGTTTGCATTTTATTTTTTGTGTAAATGTTTATTGGTGTGCTTTTCTTTCTTTTTTGTTTCCCAAATTAAGCATGTGGATTAGTTTTGGTTGATCTCTTCACTCTTATATAAATTAGTATTTAAGACCAATGTTGCAAGATGTTTCTTAATACACATGGATTTGAGGAACTATATGTTCAACAACTGTGGTTAAGAAACACTTCTGATGCTCGTGCACATCTTTGATTGATGGCATTACTCTTGATCAAATTATGCTGCTTATTTAAGTTGTGTATAACTGGTTCAGTCAAAAATTTTGTACTGTGAGCGAGAGTGACAGTTTTCTTATTTCGACGAGTTAATCTCGTAAAGACATTATGCAAAAAAAATTGTAATTTTAATATTCAATGTCATTATTGCAATTGTGATGATCAAATCCTCAAGTCGCAATTTCAATTCATATTTTTGTAGTTAGAAATTAACGAGCACAACCATATTCTCTATGAGAGTCTGAGATGCAGTATTTGACAATTAAATCTATCTGTTTGGTTTATATTTTCATGTTCTCAAATGGAATTATTCCTTGCATGACTCATGCCTAGATATCAGAGTATTTTCTTAAAAAAAAAAAGATGTCAAACTAATAAACTGTGTATGCAATCTAGACATATACCATTAACTGAAAACTTTGTTTAAATCAAAATATGCTTATGTTCTTTATTTTCTGTTACACTAGACTTTCCAATTTTCCATTACCCAATTGGTTGACATGATATCCTGATTCTTATTCTTTCTAGCAATGTACTTAAATTTCTCACTACTTTTGTACAATGTGATACAACTAGTTCTAGAATTCCTCACAACATGAATTCTTGTTTTTGACATTATTAAATTGTGAAGAAACAGATATCTACTCATTGTTGATCAATCAGTTTCTCTTTTGCACTTCCTTTCAAAATGAGCTATATCTTGAGTGTTTTGGATTGTTTATTATTTAATTCACATTTTCCCTTGTCTATTCGCTCTGGTTTTATTCTTGGCAACTTACATTGGTTTTAGAATTTTTATTTTGGCTGGCCCTAGTCACTCTTATTTGTTTTTTTTCTTCTCCAGACAGCTGCAGAGTATGAGCGCCGCAGGGAGAACTTTTTCAATGAGATTGAAATAGTTTGTGCTGATGTGGTATGATAGCTTCTCTATTGATATTTGTTAAGAAATTCTGAATTTTCCTTGGATTTGCTCTGTTCTTAATGGAATTATCTGATCTTCATTTATGTCTGTTTTGTTGAGTTTAGATGATCCATTAGGTGTTATTAGGAGCTTCTTGGGGATATCTTTTGATTCATTAGGTGTATTGAAATGATGCTGATATTTGTGCCTTCAACTATATGAAATAACAACACGTTTGAACATTAATTTCAGTTAGACAAGATGATAGGTAAAATTTGTGAAAGCATATTAAGCATTTTCTGAACATTTGGTAATTGTCTGAACATAATGGTTACTTCTAGAAACATGGTTATATTTGCTAAGTTAACCCTACAGAGTGCCTCCCTTTGTTCAAAGCTCTGAATGAGACCTAGTTTTAGGTGATCTCAGTCTCTACTAGTGTTGTGCTTTCTTTAAAGTGGCAAACTTAAATTGCAGACAAATATAAACTCCTGGGGAGAGTATAACGAGATCCATTTGTGAATTAATTATTGATTCTTATTAGCTTGCAGTTCGTCCTCTTTAAATCAATCTATTATTTGAAACCTTTTCGTAAATCAAAAGATGAGAATCATCTATTAAGTGTGAATTTGGACTAATATGATTATTTCTGGTCTCAGCTTGAAGTTAATATTCATGATTTGGACTTAAACTCTCAGGCAGGGAAGAGAATTTTATAGTCATAGGCTTAAGAACATGGATTTTAGATATTATATAATACTTTATACCCTTTAAAGATATCATAAATAATCCCCAATAAATATATTTTAAATTATAAAGTATGGTAATTTATTAGACTATTAGTCTGATGAGATTGCTGCCATCAAAGTGTATGTGAGGAGGAAGAAGTTACGCAAGGCACGGGACCGGAAAATGGAGTGATCAAGATTTTCTTTTATTTGCTCTTTCAATTGTTGATTTGATTAGAACAAATTTTATATTTTGCTGATTTTGTTTTCTTTATTTACGTGATTTTTTTTTCCTTAGTAATTCAGGCCCATGGGCTTTAGATATTTGTGAACCTACGTCTTGAGGATTATGAGAATTATTTTGTGAGATATTCCATTTTACAGTGTGTTTGCTGATTGCTAGGGCAATCCAAGGTTAATTCTTTGGGTTTCTAGAATTCCTCAGTTGAGGTTTCATCAGTTGGCCTTAGAGCCGATTGACCCTAACATTTCTGCAATGGTTTCCAACAAGAAAAGATTTGAGAAACTAGAAACATCCATGGCAGCTGAGTGAAGCTGAGCGGACGCTGTCCAACACGTAACCATTCTGGCGGGGGCTTCGATAATCACACTGGGATAGGCGCATTCGAGATCGGGGAAGGACATTGAGTATGATAAGTATAGATCAGGGGAATCGCCGTTTTCAAAGGAAGAAAAAGGGGGAGTCGTCGTCACACCAGGTGCAAAAGAGAACCATCACGAGGGTGGGAGGAATTGCGGCAAGGCACTGCTGCTGCAGGAAGTTCACGGGAACCCTTTCGTTGCCACCCAATCCCTTCCACCGCGGTGGATCAGCAACAGATGAGTGGGAGGATGATGAAAGACAAATAGATTCAAGCACGAATTCACAAGAGTTAGTGTTCAGTCGGCAGTCCGAAAAGCCTCGTGACCATCAACTGCGGGGGCTCAAGATGGACTTTCCAAAATTCACCAGAGAGGATCCCACTAATTGGGCGGACAAAGCTGAACAGTACTTTGAACTGAAAGAGGTTCGGGATAAAGATTGCACACCCATCGCCACCTACTGCTAGGAGGGTGATGCATTCTAATGGTGGCGCTGGTTCGAGCAAAATCATGATGGTGATTCAGTCAATTGGGAAGACTTTAAGGAAGACCTTGTCACGGTTTCGGGAACCATCAATATGAAGACGAGAATGAGGCGTTGAACAAAGTGCGCCAAACTGGGAATTTTTTTAGATTACTTGCGAGAGTTTGAGTGACTAGCCAATCATGTCCCGGATTGGCCGCAAAACACATTATTGAGTACTTTTATTGCTGGGCTTAAGCCGGAATTCACAGGGGAAGTGAAGATGTGGCGTTCGCGTACACTCCGCAAAGCCATCGATTTAGCAACTCGAAAGGATCAACCACATCAAATCAATGCGTAACAGCAACTCCACAAGCAAAAGGACATTTACTCCATATAACAGGATTGCAGCAGCAAAACAATGGGTTTCTTGAAATCTGCCCAAGTCGAGCATGCTCCCATCAAGCGCGACTTCAAACACTTCTAGTTTGAACACTATTGTTAAGAACTGGGTACAACTATCCAGCGACGAAATTAATCATTGACGTCAAGCAGGATTGTGCTTCACTTGTAATAAGAAGTACTCATGGAATCATGTGTGTCTAAATGCGAAGTTAATGAGCATCAGTGGAGGATCCTATTGCAGAAATTGATACCGCACCGGTATACTACGAATGTGTGGGTGACGAGAATGAGGAAGAGGAGAAGGTGGAGTTAAACCAACCAAGTGCGAATGGCATCGAATCCACACTGAATATAGCGGATGCAAAGGGGCACGTGCATCTACTCCTGCTTCAAGGAAAAATTGGACCCCTTCCAATAACGATCATGATTGATAGTGGGGCCACAAAGAACTTCATTGCTCTAGAAGTGGCATCAGCTTTGTGACTCCGTCGAACACCAAACACGAGACTTCTTTTGGTGACACTCGGGACTGGAGAAAAATCAAGAAGTGACGACCACATTCCAATCACTATTCAGAGTGTCCAATTCCACGTCACTCTTAATGCTTTGGCAGGGATAAAACGGGGCATCATACTAGGAACACCGTGGTTAGAATCAATCAGTCCTTTATCGCTGGATTTCAAGGATTACTCCATCAAATTCTGGATTGGGGTACAACTTTTTGTATTGAAGGGCATTGGATTGGATATATCACCCCCGACAAGATAGAGATCATCGAACATAATCGGATGTGACAGAGCCGAACACATAGAGGTGAAATCAATCTCTTTTCATCCCCTGGCGCTAGTCCTTCGACCACTCTGTTAGATGCTGAAAAAGATGCCATAATTCGGGTTTACTGAGCGAATTTTCTGCTGTGACAGAAACACCTTGTACTCTGCCACCACAAGGGGAATTCGATCATCACATACGGCTTATGGATGAGAGCAAACTAGTGAATGTTGCACCCTATCGCTACGCGCATTTCTAGAAGAATGAAATTGAGAGACAGGTGGAGAGATGTTGAAGTCGGAGTTAATTCGCCATAGTTTGAGCCCTTCCTCATCACCAGTGTTGTTGGTGAAGAAAGATGAGACGTGGCATTTTTATACATTCTACAGAGCTCTCAATGCAGCCAGTAAAGGATAGTCCTTATCCCAACTGTAGACAACATGCTACTATGCTAGATGAATTATATGGAGCCATGTTCTCCAAATTGGCTCTGAGAGCTGTGTACCACCAGATTCGGATGCACCCAGATGGCATCCATAAGGTCGCCTTCCGCACACATAGTGGCTACTATGAGTACCTCATCATGCCGTTTGGTCTTAGCAATGCACTTGCCACCTTCCAAGCCATCATGAATCATATATTCCGGCTGTATCTACGAAGGTCTATCCTTGTTTTCTTTGATGATATTTCGGTATATAGCGAATCGTGGGACGCGGATGTTGGTCACTTGTGGGTCGCTCTTAATATATTGTGTGAAAATGCATTTGTTATCAGACCCTCAAAGTGTTACTTTGGAGTTATGGAAGTGGAGTATTTGGGTCATTTTACATCTGAGGAGGGCGTACGAGTCGACCCTTGCTAAATAGAAACTGTGGTGCAATGGCCAATACCCACCAAGGTTACAGTTTCAAGGGGTTTCCTCGGGTTCGCCAATTACTACTGGAAGTTCTGCCTGAAATTCGGCTGATATTTCCCGGTCCTTGCACAATCTCACGAGAAAGAATAAATTTGAATGGTCGAGTGAAGCGCAATCTACTTTCGAGAAATTAAAAGATGCTATGAGCACAACTCTAGTATTGGCCTTGCCTAATTTCAATGTCGTTGAAACGGATGCTTCTGTGTTCGGGATTGGAGCTGTGTTGTCCCATCAAGGGCGCCAATTGCATTCCTTAGCAAAGGGATTGCGTCTTCGAAACAATCGTGGTCCATATATGAAATTTAAAGAGGCTATTTGTTGTTGGCGACCATATCTCGTTGGAAGGAGATTCAAAATCATCACCGACCAGCGGATCCTACGAGCCTACGCCACTTGCTGGAGCATCATATAACTACGCCGGACAACAACATTAGTGGGATTTGACTACGAGATAGTGTATCAACCGGGGAAAGAGAATAACACGGCTGATGTGTTGTCCCATAGAGAGGATGCAGGCGGCCTTGTGACAGCAATCGAAGCATTGTCTGAATTCAATGACATGCACTTATCGATAGTGCTTGCAGTCACCGCTGCTACGTCGGGAATATGACAACAAATTGCACAGGAGATGCTCAATGACCACGACTATGGACCAAGTCTGCAAAAGTTGCTTAAGGGGGAAACTAGTGACACTGAATTCAGCGTCTGGAATGGATGTCTAGTCCGTAATGGTCGAGTGTACTGTGTACCCAAAGACGCTTACCCGTGAACAGCTTATTCGGGAGTTTCATGAATCTACATTTGGGGGCCATTCAGGTATATTGTGCACGTCGAAACTCCTCCAACAGCTGTTCCAATGGGAGAAATTGAAACAGCAAGTGATAGAAATCATACGAGCTTGCAATGTTTTCTAAAGAAACAAATCGTACAGTCGGTGACCAGCGGGGCTGCAATCGCCTCTCCCCATTCCGAAGCAAGTTTGGAGTGAAATCTCCATTATTACATTACAGGTATTCTGAGATCGAAGGGGAAGATGCTATTATGGTGGTGGTAGATTGTATGTCGAAATTTGCCCACTTTATTGCGATCAGCCACCACTATACTGCAAAGAGATTGCAGATGTATTTCTGCGTAATGTCATTCGGCTACATGGTGTCCCAACCATAATTGTGTCTGATAGGA
This sequence comes from Prunella vulgaris, assembly GCA_026898435.1. Taxonomy (NCBI): domain Eukaryota; kingdom Viridiplantae; phylum Streptophyta; class Magnoliopsida; order Lamiales; family Lamiaceae; genus Prunella; species Prunella vulgaris. The sequence continues at coordinate 397,744 of JAPKLY010000133.1, read as the reverse complement.
ATCGGGTGTTTCTTAGCACCTTTTGGCGTGAACTCTTTAAGCTGCTAGGTACTCAACTCCGGATGAGCTCTTCGTGACATCCACAAATTAATGGGCAAACCGCTGTCTCCAGCATTATCTATGGTGCTTTTCATTTCATTAGCCTTAAAAGTTGGAGAAGCGTGGACTGAGTGTTGGTACAACACTACGTACAAACATTCAATTGATATGACACCACTTGAAGTCGTGTATGGATGGCCAGCTGTTCATATTCCGCCTCAAGAACCTGCGTCGACATCAGTCCATGAAGTAGATGTGCAACTACAAGAACGGGATGCATTACTTTGAGAGTCATGTTTCAACCTTGAGGTGACGCAAAACCGCATGCGGCAAGATGCGAATGCCAAGCGTCGCCCCGAAGAATTTGAGGTGGATTTTTGGGTTTATGTAAAACTACAACCTTATCACCAGTTGTCGGTGTTTAAGAGGTTTAACCAGAAGTTGGCCAGCAAGTTCTATGGGCCGTACCAGATCGAGGCCAAGATAGGGACAGTGGCGTATTGATTGAAGCTGCCCGAGAGGCCAAGGATTCATCCCGTGTTTCATGTTTCCTTGCTAATGCGCAAGGTGGGTCTAATGGATAGATTCGACCAACCCCTACCTCCTTCCACAGCCGATTAGGCTCCAATGTGTCTGCCCCAACAAGTACTTGATTATCAAACAGTTGGCCAAGGATCACGGACTGTAGGAGAGGCGTTGGTTCATTGGAAGAGCTTCCATGTTGATGATGCAACATGGGAAAATGTGGGGGCTCTACGTTTTCGATTTCCTGAACTCAACCTCGAGGACGATGTTCATTTTGCCAATTGGGGTGATGATGAGACTGCTGCCATCAAAGTGTGAGGAGGAAGAAGTTAGGTGAGGCACGGGAGCGGGAAATGTAGTGATCGAGATTTTCTTTTATTTGCTCTTTCAATTAATAATTTGATTAGAATGGATTTGATATTTTGCTGATATAGTTTTTCTTTATTTACGTGATATCCTTTTCCTTAGTATTTTAGGCCCATGCGCTTTAGGTTTGATTTTAATATTTGTGAACCTACGATTTGAGGATTATGAGAAAAATATTTTGTGAGATGTTCACTTTTACAGCGTAATTGCTGGTTGCTAGGGCAATCCAAGGTTAAATCTTTGGGTTTCTCCTCAATTGAGGTTTCATCATAGTCCTATTTTATACAACTGGCATTAGAAGTCGGTTAGTTTGGACATATCTTGGAAATTGAAATAGTGAAGATGCATTTACAGAGGGGTGATTTTCTCTTTTACATTAATGTTCTTTTTAAAATCGAACAGTCTGTTGGAATCAAAAGCTCAATAAATTGTTCCATATTCTAATTAGCTGTCATCTTTTGGTCTTGTTCTTATTATCTTTTGTTTGATTTGTGCTCAGGCAATGGCCATAATAGCTGATTTTATGCTTGTCTACCTTCCTGCTCCCACTGTTTCTCTCAGAGCTCCTATTGCACTCAATGCCGGTCGCATTGCAAAATTTTTCCACTTGTGTCCAGATAATGCATTTCAGGTGAGTGCACTCAAATGTTAATTACTTCACCGTGATATTTAATTTGAGTAAAGTAGTGAAATCATAGTTTAAATATTATATGCAGGTTGCTTTGCCTGGAACATCATATTCATTGTTGCAGAGGATAGGTGCAATAGTGGTAGGTAGATCTATCTTGAGTTTTATTTAAATATATATATATATATATATATATATATATATAAATTGCAAGCATCAAATTGTTTATCATATGTCGCTGCCTTTCTTAACAGCGCAATGGAGCAAAGCTGTTTGCTGTTGGCACCACTTCATCTCTGGTAATTTTCATTGTAGTGATCGTGATGCATAGTACATAAATCTACTTTTGTCTCTCTGATTATTTAAGCTGCTAAACATTGAAAAAAATTCACCTGCTTTTGTTAAATCTCTTCGACATGCTTTTTGAAGATCATTGAGAAAGTTATGTACATAAGACACCTGTAAATTTGAATATTATATACTGCAGAGTGTTCTCTGTGGAGTGAGAGCAATAACTTTTGATGAGTAAACATTTTTCTCAACAAAAAAAAAGTGTTATATCCTTTTTATGTGTATAGGTTGGTACCGTCATGACAAATGCATTCATTAATGCTCGGAAGGCTGTTGATCCCTCTGGTGTGGAGGAGGTGGAGAATGTTCCTATACTATCAACTAGTGTTGCCTATGGTGTCTATATGGCCGTCTCCAGCAATCTCCGGTACATTATTATACATCAAGTCACTGATATCCTCTAGTCTCAAATATTGATATTGTCTTCTTCTCTGACTTATTCCCACTCATGAAAAAAGAAACTACCTTAAGATTTGACATATTCACCCCAAAGCAAAAGAACCAATATATTCTAATACCTGATTGACATCTTTTTCTATATTAAAATTGCATGTATTGAAGGGTACTTGTAAGAAAAATACAGCCTTAAGGGGTATTTGTTATTTTGAAATATAATAAATCGTGATAAAAATGGAGAACCTGAGGTAGCTTTTGTAATTTACCCATTTTAGAGAGAACTTAGTAAATATGCAGGGAAAGAAGATCTTTAAAATGCTTTTGGCATCAGCATGCATGTATTATGAAAGATGGATTGTTGATAAGAGATTGTAACAACTTCCTCTCCTTATTATGATCCTGTGCGCTGTGGCATCTTTTTTTTTTTTTTTTAACATTTTTATCCCGACTGAATCAATCTCAGTTCGCCTCACATATGAATGTTTAAGATGTGTGTTTGAAAACCCACACCTACTTCTCACCCAATTTGATCAGAGAATTATATACCAAGATCAATATTAATTCGCCATCACTTGAGACTTGAGAGTTTGCATGATGGTTAGGCAATGGTAGCTCTTTCCTAATTTTCATTCAACCTGATCAAAGAATATTATGAAAATATTGCGAGTGTGTGCAAGTTCTGGAAGTTGTAATAAGTTTGCAATTTTAGAAGTACTCCGTAAATTTGTTGTTCTAATTTTGCTTGAGTATATAATACATGAAAATGAGTCTGTTTGAGCCAATTCAGAGTCTTATCAGACAAAAGCTGCGGTATTTAGATCTATATTTGAATAAATCAATTTCTGAATCTTCAACTCTTCTGATCATATGCTGCAGATATATTTGTTTCCCTTGACCTATATTTATATACAAAGAAACTTCCAGTGACAAATATTTGTGCCAAACTTTCTTCTTTCTTCAACAGATACCAGGTATTGGCCGGTGTAATTGAACAACGGTTCTTAGAGCCCTTACTTCATCAACACAAATTAGTTTTGAGTGCTCTCTGCTTTGCTGTGAGAACAGGCAACACGTTTCTGGGTTCATTACTGTGAGTTCTTCCTACCTTTTATTGTACTTCACAATGATTCTTCTGTCTGACATATCGATGGAAGTTGGGCGGAGTTGAACCCAGACATTGGTCTGAGACGGGTCGTGGTTTTTTTAGAACCTGCCTTGCGAACCCATCCTCGACCCGCCACACACAAGAATTTATCTAACTCATTTATGTTTGTGACCTGTTTCATGACTCGTCTAACATTACCTGTCTTGTCTAACTCGTTTACATTTCTTGAATTGCTGGGCAGGTGGGTTGATTATGCTCGTTTTATAGGGATTCAGAAGGCTCAAGATCTAGAATAAGCTAGTATATCATCACTGCTAAAATTATTAGTTGACATTTCAGTGAGTAGTTTGCTGCAGGCTGAGCCCGTTGTATCTTGTGTTGCTTGGTATAGTTTTAAGCTATGTTTGGTTTCATTTTCAGCAGCATCTGTGTACTATTTGGCATGAATTGATATCATCCTCTTGCATTTTTTGTAAACTGAAAACGTTGTTTTGCTGTCTCCTCTGGGTTGCCATTCTTAATACTCTTTTAACTTTCGATTCTGTAATTATATCTTTCAATTTGGCGATTATATAGTTATGCTACACAATTAGTGGCTCTGTGTAGTTAATATTATTATTATTACTGTTATAATTATTATGCACAATAACATATCATTTAAATTATCATTAATTGCTTATCACTTGTAAATACATTTACTATGTATTAACTAATCTCTTGTATAGTATCATACTTTACCACAAATATAATAATAAATGAGCTTTTAAAAGTTAATATCTTTATAATATTTAAAATAACTCTGGCCTGGGCAACCAAGAGATGCAGAGCCCAAGTTCTCAATAATTGCATCGATTATTAATATAATTAACATAAGAAAATCCATCAAGTTCAACACATTCTATTATGTACATCTCATTTTGTGTATATATCTATTTATCCAGCTCTCACTAAGTGTCAATTGCTTCTGGGGCCATCTGAGGACTGAGTCCTCCTCAAATTCCAGTGAAGCCCATCGTTGATGCTACGCAGGAAATCAGTGGTGGAATCGAGTTGACACGCGGTGGGAACGGGCCAAGCTGCGATGCTGCAAATGAGGGCATCACCTGGACCCAACTGTTTCCTGTCCTTCCCATCAAATGATACCCATGCATGACTCCTGCTGTTCGACGCTACAACAACTCTAACACTAACATGCTCGGGCAGCATTAAAGGACGGAACGATAGAGAGTGGGGACAGATAGGTGTGAAAAGGATTCCAGGAACCTACAAAACACCAGATGTAAATATTAACACATAAGCGATAGGTACAAAGAGTACACTTAGGTTTAGCCTAAATATCTGAAAACCACCAATGAAGTGCATTTTCTTGAGAAAAAACTCCTAAAGGGTACTCTGATTTTCTATATTCTGCTTCTAGTTTGATGTATATATACGAGCAATAAATTACAACAGCTACATAAGTTCTCTATACAAAGTCCATACCCATAACTTATCAACTATTAAATTTGGTCCAGAATGTCAAAAGTTTTTTTTTGGTACTCGGTATCCTGGGCCGACTAATCTGAGGGACTTATAACCCATCATACACTAGTGGGGGTCAATTTTTTTCTATTTGTCCAAATATTCAAAAAATTGCCCAATTTGGGCCTAATCGTCGAAAATTTTCAAACGGTATCGTTTTATGTCACGCTAATGTTCAATCCATAACTTCTGTCCAAATTTGAGCCTCTAAATTTCAACAGTGGCATTCGTGTAACATAAAACGACTACAATTTCAAATTTCTGAAGTTTTGGCCCTGTTCAATCCATAACTAGTGTCCATATTTGAGCCTCTAAATTTTCACGCGGCATGCACACAACATAAAAGGATTACAATTTCAAATTTCTGAAGTTTTGGGGCCAAAGTTGGACAATTTATTTACTATTGGGAGTCTCGACTTTATTGAAAAGTTAGCATTTTCTGGACCAGAATTGGACAGTAAGCAAGCTAAGTTACCTAAAAAAAAACCTTTTTAACTCCAAATCCAGGTGTCCTGGCACACAATTATGAAGATGGATGGTATCTAAGCTGTGTGTGAGTTGATTTTCTTGACAAAGACAATAAAACAACAGTAAACTGAAACCACCTGGGGATGAACCATTGATCCTCCTGCTGCCAGTGAATATGCTGTGCTCCCTGATGTTGTTGATAATATTAGGCCATCTCCTTGTACACGGGTGAGAAAGGAGCCGTCACAATAGCATTCCAGATTTGTGAGGAAAGTTGAGATTCCACGATCAATTGTCACTTCATTCAGGACCAGCATGGGACCTTCATTCACATATTCATTTTCACGGATGATGTGGCATTGCAACCGATTTCTTAAAGTTATTCTAACGGGACCAAGAAGAATTGAAGTAAGATAATTGCGATAATGTTCACTATCTGATTCTGTGGGTTAAGGATTACATAAAATGATGTAAAAGATGGCAGGTTAAGTATATTTCGGACTTGCTTCAACATAACCTAATTCACTCGACATTTTTTATCTGGATCCAGAACACACATTCCAATTCGCTAAATGTGGCGACCACTTCTAAAAATGATTTATTGGGCTTTGTTTGAATAAACCAGCCTATGCATGCGAAACATAATTATAATTATTATTAAAGATTTCCGTTCCAAGATCCAAAAAGAAAGACTTCATAATTAATTAAATTTTGGAAACCTCAGAAGTACAACCTAAACTCATAAAGACAACCTATAGAATTTAAATAGTCATTCTTGAGTAGCACTAAAAATCAGATCAATAAAAAACCCTATTCATGAAGATGGAGGATACAGAATGGGGTCATGAAACCAAGAGAGCCTAAAGAGAATGGCACGATGGGAGGAACTGGCCCTTTGAAAATTGATGCAGCCTGCAAACAAACATGTTTCTATTATAAAAGTAATTGATATTATTATAAGTAAAAAGTAGCAACACAACCATTTGGCTGTGGGTTTTACATAAATTCCAAACTCAATATCTATCTTTAGAGTCTCTCATTTGATATTTTTTTAAACGAAAAGAGGTATGCATAAAGTAAGAATTCTGATCGAGGATTACCAATAGATATCTATTACCATCAAATGCAGAAAAAGATATCATAACATCATATTTTTTGTGCTCTGGAACCAGAACATGATTACTTAAATTAACTACCAGTAACACCAGAGAGTGAAAATAAATAGCCTCAGAGTAGTAAATAAACACTTCCTCTCTTGAACAAGTCATTAATAATGCACAATGTAATAAGTGAAACTAGACAGCAAAAAACACTGAAAACCTTCTATATAAAGAATTCATGATTGTTGGCACCTAATTTTAGGTTGCACTAATGAAAAATTGCTACCATGCAAAAGAGTACAGAATTTTTTAATTTTTAATTTTTGGAATAGCACTCTAGAGAAGGGAAAAACATAAACAATTACATTTATGCCCCCCATAGATTCAGCCATTCAAGCAATTGTAGATCCTAAAAACTCTAGTTACATCCACCATTTGCTGGTTTTCTTAAGAGATAACTTTATGAGTTTCCATGTATTTATGTTTTCTCTCCAAAGAATTTAAACACTATGCCTTGTTTGGTTAGGGATGTGCACATCCGGATGTGGATGGGCACATCCCCCATCCCATTCTATTTTGGATGTGCACATCACCCATCTCCATCCCACTCTACTTTCACGGAGCCCAATACAATCAGATCAACACTTTTTATCTCACAATATCGACTTTGATTTGACATAAAATTTCATCCACCCAACATCTCTAACCAAACACTGATTTACTATTCAATGGATTACCCTCATCCACATTTTTCCATCTCCATCTCATCCACCACCATCCCTATCCAAACATATATAACATGTAGTACAAGAATTAGTACATATAGGAAATCTGCAGGCAAGTAGCAATGCAGACTCCTATTTTGCTAAAAACATCGGGAACATACCCAAAGAACAGTACCATCTCCACCGAGAGTTACTATGAGGTCAACCTTTGTATGTAACAGAAGTATATCCTTGTCTGCACAAAAGATCACAGTAAGAGGTGCCTATGAGGTTGCACTAAGTTTTAATTACACACATTGCTAGTTTGCTGATATTGTCACCGGAGATAAGATTAATATCCTATATTGATTAAGAAAGTTGATCATTTCAAAACATGCTAGAAATTAAGAGATGAATACACGTATTAATTTTGAAGAAGTTAAAAATGATCTAATACTTGAGCTATATAATATAAAAGTTTCCTAAAAAAAAAGTAGCTCAGAATATCCTGTCCGCAAAGCATTAGCAATTTCTTTCAAGCCTTTCTGCGCACAATTTGTTTGACAAGCAATATCCTACAGTAATATAAGTTATTCAAGAACCAACTAAAAAGATTAATTTACATATGAAAGCATATGAATAAACACAACTGTTACTCTTAAATTTTTAAATATATCATACGCTCCACTTAGGAACAGATAAATAATATTGAACACTGTAACATCTAGTATGAATTGAAATCGAAGTAATGAAAACCAAAAATAATATATCAATAAGCACAACAATAAGTTGAAGAGTATGCATGAAAAATAAAGGAAGCAATATAATTTCTGTGAAGAAGAATACAACATACCATCAAGCCAGGTTTGCACAAAGCCGTAGTACAATGATTCTTCCAAAAGCTCAGCCTTCACTCGAGGTTCCACAAATATATTTAACTTTTTTTGCTCTCTCAACCATCTAGGAAAGAAATAAAGAAACTAATTTGGTCATGTCTTCATGATATATCATGTAATAATTGTGTAAGAGTCATGACATGAAATCAAGTGATCAAAATATCAAAAGAAAAGAAAAATATAATCATAGATGACATTTAGGTAGGTATGCATATAGAAGAACATTTATAGTACTGAGAAAAGGAATTATAAATCTGAAACTGATACCCTACTTTTCTATGTATACATCAATACTATTGTTAAAGGTCTACATTGGTTTAAAGGCTTCTTAAATACTTCTAAGACATCTATGAAATATAAAATGGTTTAGTTTAAAAATAATAATAATAAATATATCATGCATATAATTGTTTTAAACTATTATTACATTGTTGTACTCTAAATAATAAAAGAAATCAAATATTTAAGATACTTGTCAAAATTTAGATCTAAAATAAGATATTTATCATTATTCACACATTTCAGTTTTATTACACTTAATATTATTTAAAAAAATTCTCTTTGTAAATGAAATAAAAATCTATAGCATATATTTCTCCTGGTAAGACCCCAAATTCATTTGTTATGGCCAAACATGACATGGAATTTAAACTTGGCACATCTGAGAACACTCGTTTATAGATAATCGAGAGAGAGTAGATAGCACTCAAAGGATCAAAATGCATTTTCAACTTTATATTTATACTTATCCTTATATTCAACAATAAATATGATTTTTTTTGTGTTTTAAAAATCAACTAAAATCTGTTACAGAAATTGTTTACCAAGTCTTGGAATTGTTTATTGATGGAGATAGAGATTGAATATATTTAGTCATTACTATAAATATTTTTGAAAGGAAACATAATCAATTAATAATATGCAATCTTCTAATTCCATATCTCCATCATTCTCTCCCGCTTTGAGAGATTCTTCCTCGAATCTATAGGAATCTGTATCTTGAGCAGGAGTTGAATAAAAATATTAATAGTAATAAACTAAATATATTCAATCTCTATCTCCATCAATTATCCTTTTTATTATTGGAACCATTCCAGGCAGCAAAGTATTTTAATAATATGAGAAGCAAGTACATTTTAAGTGACTTCAGCAGAAAATAAAGATATTATTATTGGCAATAGGTGTCAAGATTTTGGCTGCTCCTAATGAATGGACCAAGTACTAAAACCAGTAAGGAAATAAAATAAGCTACTATATAAAGATCGTCAAGCATTCTACCTGATCATTTCAAGACAGAGAATTCGGACAGAAATTGAATTTGGCTTGGTCAATATAAGCACAGTGTTTGGAGGAGATTCCCACTTCAAAGAAATCTAAAATGCAAAAGAGTAGTAGTACAGAAAATTAAAGAAAGCCCATCTTTAAGATAGAAAATGCATGAGTGAAATGCTGCATAACTATTAGCCATTTAAAACAAAGTGACATGAGACTGAGATAGCAGTTAAACCTGTTTACTGCTGCGTTCAGCTGTTCTTATATCACCCTTCTCAAAGGAGACAATATCATGTTCATGGCGATCAAAATTTTCACCATTGTGGTACCATGATAGTTTAAATGATGCCTATCCTCATAAATAAATATGTCAATTCTGATTAAGCACCACGGACAGTAAATTGAGAAAATAATCATGCGAGGTAAAAATTTCTATATATATACATATCTTGTAACCAGGGCAATGTATATATAATATATTCATTTAATCTGTAACAAATAAAAAAATGAAGTAGCAATACTACCAAACAACACAATAGAACAAAACCACACCCTTATAATTGTCCATAATGATCATTATCCACATTTGTGGTCACTTATATCATTTATTGTGATTTCCACTCAATCATTGATGTATGGAGATCTCTAGGTGAGACATCAAAAATAACAATCAAGTTGGAGCTTTTGCTCCTCACATGCAAACTTTTTTCATTTTTCTCCTCATTTATGAAAAACTTTTAATTTCATAGTTAGCGTAACAAGATATAACAAAACCAAAAAGCTAAACTTGCTATGCATACCTTACTGATTGTATTATTCTGGGGACAGGAGTTAAAATCAGGTTCACCTTCTCGAAGAACTTCCTGAGCACATACATCAACTTTTCCATTGCACAAATCACATTGATCTGTCTTTTCATCTGACAACAGGGTCTGCTCACTGCAACACCCTTCTTCTGACAGCACTGAGAAGCAAGCCAAAGAATTATGTTGCAAAAGATGCCAAAGTAAATTTTATATCCACAGCAACCTTTTAAAAATGCATTGTCCAGAAATGTGAAGAAGGCAAGATTAAAATGGTTCGTATGTTTCAGCTTCTAGAATGCATATATCACTTAAGGTGGAAGAAACCACATCTAAGTTGCGGCATCACCATGGTCTAATGACTCTATCTTCAGGTGAAATTTAGAGTTGTTTTGGTCGCATATCTCAATGAGTGTGCATGCATTGTGAAGTTAAATATCCACCCTTCTTCTGGCATATTTTTTAGAAGTTTAAATTACAAGGGTCATAAAACAAATGTAAAATGCTAAACCCTTCTAAAGACAAGTAACTATATTTGAGTGATAATGATTATATCTGGAATTGCGAAAACCTCAACCAGTAATTTCTGACTATGCCTCTCCATTGTAACAGCAATTTCTAAATTAAAAAGGCTCACACAATTTTACGAGTTGGACAAGCGCATACAATTCTATACTGAAATTGAATTTAAACCTTTTTGTTCCAACTGAAAATTGTATGCCTTTTCCAATTCAAATTTACTCTTCCACTCAGCAGCCTCAGCTTGGGCAGAAGCCTTCCCTTCCATTACCCTTTGTAATGCCTTTGCAATGGCTAAATACACATTTAAATATTTAGTGAAAGTGGTGCAGCAAAACCCTGACTACAGAAGTTACTACTGAAGATGAAGGAATTTAGAAACACACTTCTCAATGCCTCACATAAATCAGACAGATGATCATCAGCTCCATGGGGCATATTCTGGGGAATAATTTCCTGAACTGCCTTTTCAGAGTTCAATAGAGAGAGTGAGTCCATACAACCATTCTCTATTGATGACAGGCTGGCAGTGACCTATTAAGAAGCTCCATATTAGTGCCTTTTCTTATTCTTTAATGTACACCTGTTTGTTATTTTAGCATCTAAATAGGTTAAAACTACCGAAAGTATATAGAGAAACTCGGCAACAAAAGAGAACCAAAAGATAAAGACTTTTTATTTTATGAAAGGTGGTGAGAAATAATAAAAATTGCAGGTCCAGCCTGTAGTTGAGTGCTGAAAGGCATTAATCACCATAAAACTATTTTCACAATAGCAATCAATATATTGTCATTAAAAGTATTGACCATTAATCAAATCCAAATTGTCAGTCTTCCCTAACAAGATAGCATATCTGTTGTTCTCTAGAAAACAAGTATTTCATCACCGTTTTAAATTAGCATGAATATGGAAAGCTATATTAAGGCAGATAAATTGGAAATAAAAACATAATACTTGTAGTAAATCCGCTTGTATATGCAACCAAAAGAGTAAGGACTACAGAAACAAGAAACATGGTACGTAATCAAGTTGATAAAGACATAGTCTAGAAAGGAATATGAAGTAATAATTATACAGAATATGATGCTTGTATCCAAAGCCTTGTTTGTACTGAAAACAGGATATGTCCAACAATCAAAGAATTATTCGAATAAGTGGGAGAATGGAATATTAGTATATGGCATTATAAGAATCCTACAGACCACAGTGTTCACTTATGGAATATCTTTATGTATTAAAATGCCACAAGAATATATGGATTCTGTTTGTACAGAATCCAGGGTCTTTCCATCATCCAAAGAATTATACAAGTAAGTGTGAGATGGAATATTAGTGTATGAACCCATTAACTAAAAGAAACAATATTTATGAAAACAAACATACAGATGATATGCTTCTACAAGACAAAGTGTTCACTTATGGAATATTCTTCAAAAAAATTTAAGAGTATCACAAGAAAGTGGATGTCATATTTATTATAGATCTTAACATACACATATTAAGAGAGAATAGCAGAGGGGCAACATAAAATCCTTAAAGTAATCATTGTGATTAATCAAAAAGAGGAGTAGATACACATGAAACCCTTTTGTCCATCGACAAAGCCTTTATTGGAACACACATACCAAATGCTAAGAGAGGTCTGGAAATCCTTAAATGATACATACTACGAGATTTATTTAATTTGAAATTCATGATCCGCCATTTTAACTGCATTATATTTGTCCGATTCTTATTAAATACTGTTAATTATAAATTCTTCAATCTACTGAAGAAACTGCATGTGGAAAATTAATCCTAGAAGCTGGCAACATAAAATATATGAACAGAAAAATAAGCACAACAATATTGATTGATCTAAAAGTTTGAACACATAAAGAACATGAGTGCTAGGATTATACCTCAATTTCCAACAGTACCAACATATAAACTACTTCTATTTGAAACGAACAAACTCAAGAACCACAAGTTTTCCAGTGTCGGGATTAGATTAAGATACAGAGACAAGTGTGAAACCCCTATCACGCAGTACATCAATTTTATTTCATGTTAATGCAATCATGATCCCCTTCGTCAAAGTGGCACAGCAGCAATCCACCTCCCCTCAACACACAGACACATGCAATGGAAATTACTTGAAAATTAAATTAGAGGATTTTCTACAAATCACATAAAATAGTACTTCAAGAAAAATCACGATTAGATAGTACAATCTGTGGAAAAACGAAAATCTGGAAGTTACGATGTGAGGCAAAAATCAGTAAAATTAAGCGACGAGGCAATTTGTAATCCAACAAAAAAGAAGCACATACATTGGGGGAGGTTGAAGATGCAGGAGACAGGCGGCTCTCTCCCTTGTTCATGTGTGCGGAGAGAAGCGATTGATGTGAGGTGAGGCGGAGAAAGAAATGAAGTAGCTACTGATAGTCAATGTGAATTAAATGCAACACAATTGTTCGTGTGTGCGCATATATATATATATAGAGAGAGAGATATGGAAACCCCATCCCAGTTAGGAAAGGGCTGAGTGGGGGTGGGGCCCATGTCGATGACCACTGGAGTGATGAACAACAGATGGAGGAGAAGGAGACTGGAGTTGAGGTAGAACTGCACTGCCAATTTCCACCAACTTTTTTTTGGGGAGAGAGAGAGAATTAAAATCATATAGGTAGACGGTGGTTGCTAGGGATGTAAATGACTAAAGTCGTTCGCAAACTATTTGAGTCTCGGTTTGAAAAATATTCGTTTTGAGTTTATTTGTTAAATTTCACGAGTCGAGCTCGAGCCCGAATTCAAGCTCGATTATTTTATCGAGCCGAGCTCGAGCTTTATGGTATTCGGCTCAAAAGCTCGCGAATAGGCTCGAACTATGCAAACGAGCTTTTTTTTAGCCAAGCTTGAACTATGCAAACGAGTTTTTTTCGAGCCGAGCTCAAACTATGTAAACGAGGTTTTTCCAAGCCAAGCTCAAACTATGAAAACGAGCTTTTTTCGAGCCGATCTCGAACTATGCAAAAGAACTTTTTTTCGAACTGAGCTCGAACTAAGCAAACGAGCTTTTTTTCGAGCCGAGCTTGAGCTATCTCGTTTATTTAGTTAACGAATATCTCACGAGTCGAGCTATTCACGAGCTTAAAATTTTATACATGAGCCGAGCTCGAGCTCAATTATTAGAATTCGAACCGAGCTCGAGCTTGATAGTATTCGGCTCGGCTCGTTTACATCCCTAGTGGTTGCCAAGACCGTCTAGGCTGTACTCAACCATTGTCAAATTGTTGAGATCGTCTTGGCACCCCGGCATTACTCTTCTCTAAAATAAAAAAATAACTACTAAATTACTAAAAAAATAAAAATTTCATTTAATTACTTTATAATTTATTTGTACTATATATTTTTGTGTTTCATTTAAAAATTGGACAATATCGTATTATGATAGTTTTTAACATTTTGTTGACTTGTTATATTTTGTGATGATTATTAACTATGTTTTAAATTTATAATTTATCGTATAATGTATATTTTGATTAATAAATGTTTAGAAATTTTTTAATATTAATAAAAAAATAAAATAAAAACCTTGGCACTGCCTAAGTGGTCTATGCGTTTGACAGCACTCGACCGTCCGACGATCGTCAAAGGTCATTTGCACTACTCCATCGAAAATATCAAGATGTCATAATTTTTAATTTAATAATATTTGAAATAATTATAATTTAAAAACTATGTATTCAAAATATACTCCCTCCATCCTATGAGAACTTGCAAGTTTTTTCTAGGACGCCACACAAGAATTTGCAAGTCCAAAAATAAAAATATTAGTCAACACTATTATTTTTACAATATACCTTTATTTATACTCAATGTAATTTTTTTCATTCTTCTTAATTTATTATTTATGAACTTTTATTTTTTATTTTTTATTTTTATGATGTATAAAGTAAAAGATTTTTTTTCTTGATAGAGGTACACTTCCTTTGTTGCATGATTTTATGAGAGAGGGAAGAATATTTAAGCTTTTAAGGCATTCTCTTGTTAATGCAATATGGATAAAAAAGAACGTAAGAAAATTACAGAGATAAGAAAGGATTGTAAAAAGAATAATAGCTTACAGAGAAAGTAATATGGTGGATAAATGTGTGAAAAAAAAAAAAAAAGTAAGTTGAGAGTTAAACATTGAATTATGTTGCCCTCATTAATTTTAGTAGAGTGGGTAACTTGAGTTGATATAAATTTTCTACAAATTTTAAAGAATGAAAAAATAGTAACTTGAGTTGATATAACATATCTACAAATTTAAAAAAATGAAAAAATAGTAACTTTCTTTTTTATCGGTAAATGTTAGTTAGTTCGCCAAGTCTCTCAAACACTCAAAGACAACCTTATATCTCTCTTAATTCGTTCACAGAGGGAATCAAACTCAGGTCACTCACTCAAGTGAGGAGTCCGGTGGCCAGGTGAGCTAGTCCACCTAGTTGAAAAAATAATAACTTGAGTTGATATAAAATATCTACAAATTTTAAAGAATGAAATAATAGTAGGTCTTATACAAAAATGGTTCATGATTAATTCATAATGAAATTATTATAAAATATCATATACAGTGCAATTCAAGTGCATTTTAAAAGTAAGTCTCTTGTGCACATATAGTGCAATTCAAGTGCATTTTAAAAATATTATATAAAATACTATTGAGGAGTCACACATTTTATTATGAAAACTGTATTTTTAAAAGTTCACTTTTCAGTAATAACACATATAACTTTTCAATTATAAATGATGTAATTTTTTAAAAATATACTTGAGTTCACGATGTACCACGCACATATAAGATTAAGGGGAAGCTTGATATAAAAAAAAAAATTAATGGTAATGGGGAAGATGATATATACTCCCTCAATCCCACATTAAGTTGTTCATTTTACCATTTTCGTCAATCCCCCTATACGTTGCTCATTTACTTTTTTACCTTTTTAGAAAACAATTATATATTCATTTCTTTATTATTATTTTCAATACTTTTTATACTATACTCATTATTTTTTTACTTTTCTCTATCGCATCACATGTACTATATTAATATTTTTATATACTTCTTAATACTTGTGCACAAAAGATATAATAAACTTATAAAGGGACGGAGGGAGTACATAGTAATTATAGTAGGTAGTGAGAACAAATGAGATATACAATATTAGTTTTTTCTTCTAAATAAAATAATTGTCATCCAATCTGATTACCCTGAATTTATCTTATAACCATCATCTTCAATGAATCCACATACTTACCACAACCAACAATTTTTTTCAAAATTACAGTTAAAAAAGCTGACCAAGTGCCATTATCAGATTCATCAAGACTAAAACACCCCTTTAAAATGTTATTGCTGAATCACTTTCAAGAATTCAATTGTTTGCATATGTATCACACCACCTTAAAAAAAAAAAAAAAGGTAAAACTTTAGTAACAAATGAATATTATACATAAGAATCTATATTTAAAAAAAAAAAAAAAACTCTGTTTTATTCGATTACCAGTACCATTCATGGTTTGCCTTGCCCAACCACAAACTCAGAAGGTACGACGACGTTTTAAATGAAACACGAGATGAAACATCGAATTGTAATCGTGTATATTTGATCACAAGTAGTGAGTATGCATGCATGGTTATCTAGGGGATGGGAGAGCTGAGGCCTTCTTGAGAAGCCAAAGGCTGGAATGCATGATTTTTCTTGGAAAAAGATGATTGAGTCCTCTTAAAGGAAGGCCGACTTTTGAAGCGATGCAAAGCCCTTTTGGCGTAAATGGAGTGGACATACTCTCCCGCTCTCTCCTTCAACTTTAGGATGAGAAAGAAGAGGAACCTGTAGCATACTATAAGAGCAAATAGAGCAAACAAATCCCACCATTTGGACCTATTTAGTGATATTCCAAACATTTTGGTTACAACATCCTCCCCTTTTATCTTGGGGTCACCTGGGACGAGAGGCTCGAACTCTCGTCCTATCATGTCGTTCTTGTAGGCGCCCTGCAGAGCCCACGCCCCGTACCCAATGTACGAAATCGGGTAGCGCCAGAATGGCTTCGGAAGGTCTGGCAGCAGTCGGAAGAAGCCGGCTGTCATCATCATGATCCCCTGCAGTAACACCACCACACATGATCATATGATATTGATCACCACCATCATATAGTAGTAAATTGCAAAATTAGTCCAATATTTTTTCCCTGCCCCCACAATTTTAGTCAAGTTTTCTAAACGAAGTCCTGTAACATCTAAAATCGATGCGATTTTAGTCCTATACTTGTTTTTTTTTTTTCTTTTCAGAATGATAATTAATTTGTTTGTGAAACCATGTTAGGGATGCCAAGTGATGAAACTTGCAACCTCATTTTAAAAAATTACTAGAACAAATATAGGCCTCTTGTTAATTATATGAAACCGATATCATTAAATATTGATGTCATTATATGCATTTACTAAATACATATAATTGTATAAGTCAATGCATATAACGATATTAGTGAATATATGAGACTTAATTGATAAATTAAATTTTGAATATAAATTTTACAATTTACTTCAATTTATAACACGTAGTTTAAGGTGGTATACAATAATTTTTTCCTCCTAATTTATCAATTTCAATCATAGGGGTTTAAAATCGATCGAAAATCATTTATGTGCCCAATAACTAAAATTGATAAAGTAAAAAAGAAAAGAGATTTATATTGAATCCACCCTAAATTACAGAATATAAATTGATATTAACTCTGAGCAAATTCAATAGAAGTTCACTAATTTTGAGTTAAAAAGTAATAGTAAGTCTCATGTACACTTAGTGTACTCACATAATAGTTGAAATTGTTTATATTGAAATGTTAAATCTAATTGCACTGAAAAATTTAAGTTTAATATACTGAAAATTTTACACTATTGAAAAATTTACACTGACAATTAATAATAGTGTAAATTCTTCAGTATAATCAACATACTTTTCAATATAAAACAAATTTCAAATATTAAGTGAGTGTACCGTGTACCAATCGCATATATAAGACGTTTGCTAAAAGTAATTGCAAGTTATAATTGGGAGGAATGACTTACAAGGACTCCGGCACCAGCTATGATCCCCATTAAGAAATTAGGAACAAGTGAAGCCACAATCATCATCACACTCTCTACCATAGCAATGCTTCCGAATATATTCAGACAAAAGAAGATGTAACGAGAAAATCCTGCCTGAAACACCATCCAGAAAGTCACCGTCCCCGTTATCACCGACACGGCCACCAAGAACGGGAACGAAGACAGGAAGTTGGAGAGTATGAACGCCCCCACCCCATAGTACCCGTTGAGTCTCTCTTTCGTAAACACCTGACAACAGTATTAGTTGTTTCATTAAAATATACTACTAAGGCACTACAGTCCTGAATTGCGCGGTGAAATTGATTTACGGAAAAAAAAAAAAAAAAGCCACCTTCATTTCCTCAATGAAGGAAGGAAAGCCCCCAATGGACATGAAAGTCATGAAGCCAGTGACAAAGCCACCACAAGCTCCCCTGGCCAAGATTGCACTATAACTTGTACCAACATCGTAGAACAGAGTTCCAACACTTATAGAGACAAGGATGTATATTACTATTCGAGACCAGTAATACCCAACATCTCTACTCATATTCAAGAATGATCTTTGTGTCAATGTCAACAGCTGCTTCCACCAACTTGCTTGGCTTCCTTTAATTGTTTCAATATCATGTCCTCTCTGCAATATTCATTCATTTAATTCTACGCTTCTATGTAAAAGTTCGAATTTTTGGATCAGATGCACTTCTTTCATTGTTTAAGCTATTCACTCGTTGAGTCTTTTCTCCGAAAATGATATACTACCTCTGTCCCATAAAAGTTTGCATACTTTCCTTTTTAATTTGTCCCACAAAAATTTGCATACTCTCAAAATGTAAATATTCCTTTAAATCTCCACCTTTAAAATTTTTAACTCACAATCTCTACCATACACATTCTACTCATTACACTTTTTCTTAAAAGTCGTTCCCTTAAAAGTATCGCAAACTTTTGAGGAACGGAAGTAGTATAATGGAGAATCCAATTCACAAGTGAAGAAATGTGTTACAAATGTTATTGTAAATGAATTAAATTCATACTTCTCCATAAAATATTTTATCTTGTGTTCTAAGGATGGGGTTATTCACATTATAATTTCCTCTATATGCATCTCAATATAGTCAAATATACAAAATAAAAATCAAAATTATTCCCCTTATAATTTATATCCTTTACTATTCTTATGCTTTATAAAGATATTTGATTATATTGTTATGCCCTAAAATACTCTTATCCTTTCATTACAATATCATTTTTAAAAAAAAATAAAATTGTATCAAAGTCTAAACTCCTCTATTTCATTTCAAGATACAAAAAAATTAAGAAAAATCAATGAAAAATGTAGCATTATAAATTATAAGGTACTTTATAGAATTTAAAGCCAATTTTTTTTTTTTTTTTGGAGTAAGTTTGGATAATGTCATGGCACAATGGGAGACAAATTAAATACTTACAGAGTTAGCCATTTCTTGAGTCTTCAATCTTGCCTTAGTTGCATACTCGGAGTGCTTGTATTTTTCAATAAGTGTTAATTTGATATCTGCTGTTGCCAAATCCATCAAAGGGTCCTTTGTTTCCTATCATCATGCATGCATACACAACATTTTTCTTCACTTTAATGCAGAAACAAATGACACGTGAGATGAGAAAGAAAATACCGTACACGAAGTCTTTGTGAACCTCTCAATGCGGCTGTGACAATGTCGAAGTCCGAGTTAACGCAGCGCAAGAAATGATCCGAAGGATTTCGCCTGCTCGGGCAGGGGAACCCTGCTTCCGCGAAAAACTAAAAACAGCCCGAATACTAATTAAAGCTCGATTTAAGGGTGCATTTTCAAATTCTACTACCAAAAATGTTCCAGCAGTAGGGAACTTTATTTTTTTTATTTTGTCCTGCTAACTTTCAAATTTTGATTTTCATCCTGTAATTTTACCTTTTTAATTCTGTTCCTATTAACTTTTAAATTTTGATTTTCTTGTTTTTAGTTCTGCGGGCCAGCATCCATCATTATGTACAATAAGAAGATAAAATATAGGACGAAAATAAAAAAATATGCATGTTACAGAACGAAAATCAAAATTCAAAAGTTAATAGGATCAAAATAAAAAAAGAGTTGAGATTATAGAGCAAAAATGAAAGTTAATGAGACCAAAATCAAGTTACAGAACCAAAATAATAATTGCCTCTAATTTTTAATGGACAAATAAGTTCAAAGATACCTTAATTGCCATCTTTGCCTCACCAAAGTAGACAGTTTCACCTCCAGACAGCAGAAACAGATCATCAAACAGGGCAAAGACTTCACTGCTCGGTTGATGAATAGAGGAGATGACAGTTCTTCCATCCCGAGCAAGATTTTTGATGGCTTGTATGACGAAGAAGGAGGCAGCGCTGTCGAGCCCAGTTGTGGGTTCGTCGAGAAACAATATACGGGGGCGTACGAGGATTTCAAGAGCAATGCTGACTCTCTTCTTCTCTCCTCCACTAATTCCTCTCATCTGCCAGTTGCCAATCTGTCTATCTGCACATTCTTGAAGGCCTACTTCCATGATAGTTCCCTCTATGATGTCTTTGACCTCATGGCTTGTCATGGATGATGGAAGTCTCAAATGTGCTGAGTATGTTAGAGTTTCTCTCACTGTAAGTGTGCCCAACAACACATCTTCTTGTGTCACATAAGCCTGAATTCACAATTCACTACAACCTTAAGGCCAGGCTTGGTTAGGGTAATAATGACAGAGAATGAGAATGAATAAAGATTAGTGTGACACATGAATTTACATATTTTTCTCATTTGGACGTCCCACATAAATTTGCACACTACTAAAAAAAAAAGTATTGATTTGCGTGCACACTCACAAACTTATACACATATTTACTGTAAGGTGCAAATTTCTACGGGACGAAGGTAGTATTAATAAAAAAAAGTGTGTAAATAGACTCTATCTAGAATAAAGCTTCATGGCCATTAAACACTCTCATTTTTATTAGATCAAAATCAAATGTGTACTCCCTTGATTAGATTTGCCCCTAATAGTTGATGTGTATTAATTGTTTTATTGAAAATACAATTGCTTTCATTGGAAAATAAAATTTACTTTACTTACATATTTTCAAAACTATTAAAATATGCACTTAACAATGGAACTAGTGCATATAAAACTATATTTATTTATTTTTGTCATGGTTTACATTAATTAACTATATATTTGTTAGCAAAAGAATAATAAAATTATATATATTTTATTATTTAATGAATTATCCAATTTATAAGACATTGTTAAATGTTAATTAAATGTGACCGATAATACTATAATCGAAAAATTAATTACTCATGAAAAAAAATCTTGCATCTCGATTAATTTGCATATTTATCTTTTTCGTTCGTTTTTAAATTATTTGCATACTCCAAAAAATGCTCGTATACACAAAATATATATATATATATATATTCATCTGTATAATATTATTTTACTTAAAATATATTTAAAAAAAATTTGTGGGAATAATTGTAAAACAGAGGAAGTGGAATTTGTTTGAAGCATAGTTGATGAGGAACTTACAACAACACCGTAATCGAGCCTCCTCTTCTTGCCATTAAGAAGAACATTACCCATCATAACAACGTTTCTTGACAATCTACCTGTAGCGTAGGTCAAAATATCAGAGAAATAATCACAAAATCGACACTACAACAAAATAAAGAATTGTTTACGAATTCTTTTAAAATAGTTATGAAATTAAAAAGATATACTTTCATCCTTAAATAATAAGAATTACTATAGAATTTTCTAGAAATATAAATAATTTAATTCTTTAAGTTACCTGTAAATAATTTGCTAACATAGATGAAATTCATAGATAACTTAGATTAGGTGAAATGAGCAATTTTTTATTATTGTATAGTCAAATTATTCATTTAGTGCAAAATAAGAATTTAAATCTAATTGATGGATAAAAACTATGATTAATATGGTTTAATTTGTCGACTAAGTCTTTTATTCATCAAGTGCAAATCCTTAGTCTCGTATGCATTATTTGCATCATGCAACTCAAGTATATTTTTAAAAAGTTGTAATATTTATTACTAAAAAATTACACGTATTATTACTAAAAAATGTATTTTTAAAAATATGTTTTTCAATTATAACATGTGTGACTTTTCAACAATATATTGTGTAATTTCTTTAAAATGAACTCTAGATGCCGGTGCGCAAGAGACTTACTCATCAAGCGCAAATTTAAAAAGTCATTCTACTATAATTGAAATGACGTTTTTATTTTTACTAAAAATCGATGCTTTTGATGTAATGACTTTTAAAAATATATGTGAATTATACTGTGCACTTGGTGCATAAAAAATAAAATTAATTTATCTCACATTTCAACTAATATGACCATCCCCATTAAAGATTGTGACATTAAGAAATCTACTCTATTATTGAATGAATATCTCTCTTGTAAACTCGAGTTCGCATGAACTTGTATCACTATTATGCATAACTAATATCACTGTTATTTATATATTATGTTAGTACTCAATATATATACATAATAGTGGTAATGTGTACACATAACAATAAAGATTTTGGTTTGATCCACAAGACTCCATTTTATACAAGTGATCAAATACTTAGTCCTAACACTATATTATTTTTAGAACCAAGTTTATCCAACTAGGGCCCTTTTAACATTTCTATTTTTTAGTCCCATGCATGTTATTCACCCTTAATACATGCTTTTGTGTTTTTTTTCTTATACTATTCTTTTTATTCTATAAAAATTTACACACTTTCATATATTTACCGATGTAACACTATTTTATTTAACTTTTTTTATAAAGTGTAATTGCTAATTAACTCGAGTAAAGAACAAGAAGAAATCCAACTATATATTTATATATTATAGTTGTAAATAAGGGCCACTATTATTTACGAGCTTTTAGGTCCGATCGAGTTGATCATTTACTGACCTCACACAATAGGCACAGCCTTGAGCATAAATATAGAGGTATTAATTTTAAGTATTGTGCAATTTGTTTTAACAAATAATGTTATTTGAATTCGAATAAAAATTATTTTTAAGGGTCTTAATTTTAAAATTAAAATCTGGCTAAAATTTTCTTTGGTCTGCCCATTCACTTGGACTATTTGTATTTTCCGCTCAATTTTAATAAAATAAAAGAAGCAATTATTGTTCTATTTCTGGGTAAATATATAAAACAAATTAAAACAAGGAATGGAAAAAAATCTTGTCGCAGTGTGGAAACGCAAAGATGTTTCCAGCTGAAATAACTATTAAATTCGAGTCAAATAAATCATGCCAAGTCTACAACTTTAAATTAAAATATCAATAATGCATAATAAAAATCAAATATAATTGACCTCAACAATTATAAGTAATTATAATTGGAAAAATATATAATTTCATTACATTATTATTAGAACTTAACTTTTTGCAAGCCATGTTATTGAGTCACTTGAATGCACTAAGTAATTAGTGCATGATTAATATTGTTAGATAAAAATAATAAATATTATTCATTTAATATAACTAATACTTATCAATCAATACTTTTTATTAAAATTGAGCGGGGAGGTTTCGGATCCCGTACTTCATGTAACTTAATTTGGTATTAAAAAGAATTTTTTTGGATTAATTTGGCAGACTGCTCTTTGGAAGATTTGGAAAGTCCGTAATAGTTTGATATTCAAAGCCAGTTCGTATATATACTTTGAATGAACTCATTAATGACATTAAATATTGTTCCTGAAAGTGGATTCGATCTCACTACCCCCTAATCTTTGCTTATCAATTTATTAGTTGGCAGTGTATTAATCCTTTAGAATGCATTCCGGCAAATTTGTAAGTCTTTTCTTGTAATATCTTTTGGTGTACAATTCGGGTGTTGAGTCTCCCTTATGCTCGATTCAATATATTTCACCTTTATCTTTAAAAAAAAAACTTAATTTCGTATAAAATTTAATTAAAACTAAAATTTCAAATACTAATATATTTATTTTTTTATTAAACAAATAGTGACTCGAAAGAAGAAAATCAAATTTCTAGATCAAAATGAATTGTAGGGGCCTTCTGGGGTAATCTCAGTAATGTCTTTCAAATTAATCAATAAAAAAATGAATATAAATGAGCTCATAGAAATAAGCTTCAGGGGTGAGTTGGTATGCTTTGATAAGAAATTCTTGTATGATATAATCTAGTGTAATATATTTGGCTAATTCTTGTATAAAAATAATTGTACGGTATAATTGGCATGTATTTCAAAATAAATATTGATTACTTCTACTAAATATTACTCTCTCCGTCCCAAAACTATTTTTATAGTAGTCCTGGACACGTCAAGAGTAAATATGTGAGTATAAAATTAAATAATAAAATAAGAAAAAATGTATTTTATTGACTTTTGTGAGTAAAAAATTTCCTTTTTAGTTATGTGAAAGAAGAGTTGGGACGTTCAAATAAGGAAAGTGTGAAAGTAATTTTGGGACGGATGGAGTATATATATATATATATATATATATATATATTAATTATAGTTGATTAGTGTGAATTATTTTAACTAATTAAAAACATTAATTTTTTTTGTTGAACATTAATAGTTGTGCACCATTTGTACAATACAATTTATACACATAAGTATAATTAATGAATAATTTCTATAGAACATTTTAATTTTTTTTTTTTTTAAAATATCATCAAAATCTGCACGAGTAAAATTGGGTATGAGAATTAGGGCAATAGTAAAGGGTATACGATAGACAGTGGACAACTTCATTTATAACTCAAACGCTACTCTTCAACTACTTCTACCACCCTAATTAATACTAGGTATTAGTTGTTAGTTGAATAATAATAATATTTCTTTTTCCCTTTCACGTGTCCTCTTCAACACACCCATCTAAATCAACGGTCGCTATTCCATGCATCTACACCTGATTGATTTGAATTTCTACGGTCACGATGCTCATCACAAATCTTGGTTTATGCCTTTATTTTTTTCAAAGACTACTCTATATATATATAATTAAGGCCATTTAAACCTTACATTCATGCCAACGCCCTGATTGTCACAACTATATATTTATATTTCTGAAATTAATTGCACATGCATATAGTACTCTCCTAAACTAATCTCATTAAGACTCCTCCGTCCAGTAGGAATTTGCACCCTAAGGGACGGTACATTTTTTAAGAAAAATATGTTTTATATATAAAGTAGTGTCATATGGATAAATATGTGTATTTATTTGTAAGTGTGCAAGTAAATTAATATTTTCTTTTTTAGTAGTGTGCAAATTTGTGTGGGACGTCCAAATAAAAAAAATGTCCAAATTTCTATAGGACAGAATGAATAGTATTTATTAAGACTCACACAAGAATTTATTATTAAGAAGAAAAAGATTAAGAACCCAACTCAAGTGAACACTAATTTTTTTCACTATTGTGCATATTAAGTGCAATATTAGAACAATGACACTTTGTAATCACAATAGTAACATTCAAAAAAATTCATATGAGACCAACTATTTTGCATCAAGACCATTTAATGTTGATGTGAAAAGTTTGCAGTAATAAAGAACATTTGTTTATTGATTCATAAAATAAAACGTGACTATATATATTTATAAATTGATTCACAATATTTTAGAATTATAATTTTTTTTATATTTTTTCTGCACAAAACTAATTTGTAATTAATGTCAATTTGTGAATTATTTTATAATTTTTTTAAGTAGTAATTATATTATAAACATGTAATTAAAAATATATATAATTTAATTTTCTTGATAAAAGAGATGAGAAGAAATACCTGCTAAGGAATCAAGAAGGGTGGATTTGCCAGAGCCTGAAGGGCCCATAATGGCCATGATCCGACCCGGTTCAGCGTATCCATTTAGTCCATTAAGCAACTTCCGGGTCGGACCCTGCCCGAAGTTGGGCAGCATGACCGTCAAGTCCTGCCACACGAGGTGGGCTTCGCCGCCGGTCCGCGGGCATCCCATTTCTACATCATCGCCGGCGCCGGAGCTGCTACCGCTGCCGCTTCCGCTTCCGGCAACATCACCACCACTAGATCTACTAAAACTAATAGCCCCCATATCACCACCACTTGAGACACTCCCACCACCGCGACCAACCACCTCAATTTCCATAGTGGCTGTTGATGGTCTTGATAAAACACAAAGGTGTGTAGTTACCTTAATGAGTAAACTTTCTTTTAATTCTCTCTCCAAACTACTATAAATATTATATATATGTATATGTATATGTATATGTATATGTGTATATATATATATCGGTGTTAAAAGGGATATTTTTCAGTGGTATACATGGAGTTTTGGGGGGGTTGCATGGTTGAATTAAATGTGCAAAAGTAGAGGAAAAGGGGGTGATAATTAAAGAATTTAATGCATGGGGTCCAAACTAAATGGTTTGACAGTTGATTTAATTTAAAGGTATGTATAGGCAATATTCAAGGGATTAACATCATTTTGTCCGATAATTTATTCATTTTTTTTATTTCAATGATATAATTCAGTTTCATAACAATTTAAATTTATTAAAAAATCAATCTTGAACTGTCAAATTTTGTTAAATGACATCACGTGTTACTGATTTCTAACGGAATAGAGTTATATATCTTTAAGAACTAATATCATTTTTGTCCCATAATTTTTTTAGTTTTTATTTTAGTCTTATAATTATTTATTTTTTCAATTTAGTCTCTTGTTGTGCAAAAATTATTTATTTTTTTAACTTTTTCACATGTGGCACTCTAACTCAATAAAATTTTCCAATAAATAAATTTAATAGTCAATAGTAATTTTGCAATAAAAAACTTTAAACATAAAATTAAAACCTAAATAACAATCTGTGAATTTTTTATCTCTGCAGTTTCACCCAAATTGTTGTCGTGATTGGAAGAAGTAATTGGACATCTCCGACTGCTGCCTAGAGTTTTAAGTTTTAGGGGGCGTTTTGTATAATTGTAAAAAATGGAAAGGGTATAGGAATGGAAATGGTATGGAATGAAAGTCATAGTTCTCATATAGCTGAACATGGTTGATTACTTAGTTTTGGGAAATCAAAGTCATAGTAGAGTAATAATATCAAACACACACTATGACTTTGATTACCATTACTCACCCTCCAAAGTATCCAACCAAACATCCCCTTAGGTTTTAACATTTATATTATGTTTTAAATTTTTCTAATTGCAAAATTATTGCTTAAAATTTTTTTTTTTTTTTAAATTAATATTATGGGAGAATGTACTGAGTTAGTGCCACATGTGAAAAATAGGATGCGTAACAGAGGGGATTAATATTATTTTCATTTCATAATTCTTTTTTTTATTTTGATCCCATAATTATTTACTTTTATAATTTAATCCTATAACAATTCAAATTTATCTCAAATGGTAGGAAATTATATTAGTTTTATTCAAGTGCTTGTCACATGCTACTATTTTCCGAGTATTTGTAATGATTTGAATAAATTTAAATTATTATAAAACTAAATTGAAAAATAAATAATTATAAAACCAAAATAAAAAATGAATAAATTACGGAAGGTAATTTGTATGAATCCCCAATATAAAATATTACTATGTACCTCCTTGCAAATACAGCTGCACCCATTTATGATAATGTAAGAAACCGATAGAAATCGGTTATGTAGTTATTTCTACATTTAAACATGGAGTAATAATTATCAGAGACTAATAAGCCAACACCTTTCAATGCAAGATAGTGATTTAGCTAGAGTGTTGCTCCAGCTGCGCATGTAGCTAGCTAGCTACTGCAATTTTGATCGATTTTGATAATACACATTATCTCCACTAAATATATGCACCTTTCTCTACACGTGATTTAATGCAATATTTTGGAGGATATTTTGGGGTATTGTGAGGTCCGTTTATAAATAAAATGAATATTTTTGGAAAGTACATATGACCTACTTTCCAAAAATATCCACTTTATTCATAAACGGACCTCACAATACCTCAAAATATCATCCGACATATTGCATTAAACCACGTGCACAGAAATGTGCATATATTTAATGGACGGAGGGAGTATATATATATGTATATATATTCTTAAAATAATTCGCGAATTATAAACAAAACGATCATAAAGTAATAGTTCTGAAGCAGAAAAAATATCATTAATTTATATAAGTTGTATATTAAAAAGGTATTAATATTATCCAATCTACTAATTAATATTTTCTTTTGTGTGAACTAATACTTCTCATCATTCATGTGTCTATGTATATTTTGAGTTAATACCAAATTCGTCTTGTACTGTCTATTTTTAACTAATTTTAGCCTTGAAATTTTCACTATAAAAATTTTGCTTAGCGACCATCTTCAGATCGATCGCTAATTTTGTGCATTAGCGATCGAACCGCATTGGACTCGTAGTCAAGAGGACCGTCTAAGGCGTCAGTCACTAAACGGACCAACAAAAACTGCCTATTAAGTCGATCCTAAAACCGATGGCATTGGTGATCGCCTAGGTGGTCTCAGAATCCAAAAATTGACTTAACAATTGTCTAGGCGATCGCTATATGTAAACCGTGGGCAGGGAATTTTGATTTAGAGGCGGTCGCTAATCACCACTTTGACCAAAGTCTCAAAAATGACTACGAGTATTAAATTGGTTGCCCATCTAGGTGGTCACTAATCTCAATTTATTTTTAAAAATTATTGATTTTTTTATTTAGCAAACACGTCAGAATTATTTTACAAACACACACTGTCGTCAATTGTGTACAATAAGTTTTTAAATATTTATATATATTTTTATATAATTATTAGATATGTATGTTTATGTATTTGAGCATGTAATTAATAATTTGTAGTTGATTATATATTTAATGTATGCATTTGAATCTAAATAGTTAATTACATTTAATTTTAATTATTTGAGAATATTTATTTGATCATTTGAATTAAGTGATGATTAGTAAAGTATATTTATTGAAAATTTTGATCATATTTAGAACTAGGTGATGATTTGTTGAATTTAATTAGTTGATTAGTTGAGTATATTTAGTTGATCATATTTATATTAGGTGATCATTAGTTGCATATATTTAATTAGGTGATCACTAGTTAATAATTAATTAAGAATATTTTGTTGAGAATTAGTTGTTTCATTGCTTGAATATGTATGTTAGTTCATCAGGATTAGTGAGTATGCATATTTTGATTAAATTTAATTTAACTTGAGCTTTAAAAGATTTATTACAAATGAGTGAGCAAGGGAAGAATCAGGGTCATGGTTAGGTAAGGAGGAGAGGGAGGTCAGACGGGACAGTATAATGGTGTCATCCTCTTTAGAGGGTGGTCATGTCTCTGAGGTATCCTCCTACGCTGCTAGCTCCTCCTCATCCATCAGAGCCACATTATATTTTAGAAGAAGGAGTCAACCTTGATGAATACAAGATTACGAGTCATGTGGAGAACTTCAGGTACATGGCTAATACCTCGTGCAAGTCTTTGACGTCTGATTTGAGGAAGAAACATGTAAAGAGAATATACAAGCTTCTTTTTATGTGTGTGATGAAGGCCATTGTGGATGGTGTGAAGTGCGATTGGGTGCAGTTATTGTGGGAGAGAATCCTGGTTGAAAAGAACATATTTCAGAAGGTAGATGACCAAGAGACAGAAGGACACAAGATCTGGAAAGTTGAGCAGCATGTCTCTCTGGTGAACAAAATTACTTATATTGTTGTGAGGAAACTTCCAGATGAAGATTAGGACCTTTCTGGAGTTGCTAACTATCCTCAATCCAAGTTTATTTTGCATAAAGATGGCCAAATTCTAGAAAAAAACAAACTCCGGAGAGGATGGAGAAGGAGAACCAGAAGAGGCTGCTTCTGCCTCAACTGGTGAGAAAATAAGAGAAAAAATAATAATAATTGTGGACGCTTATGAGAATGATGATGTCTTCTTATCTCAAAGCCTGAAGAGAAGATCAGGTGAGGGAACCTTTTCTGCCCCAGAAGAGAAGTCATAGTCAAATGAGTAATCCATTTCCAGCTTATTTGATAGAGAAGAAGAGAGATCCTCTAGTTCCTCATATGAATTGGTGGAAGTTTCTGCCTAAAAGCAGCAAATCCCTATGTCTAATCCCCTGGTTGTAAGTCATATTCGTTCTTTTTCTTCATCTCATTCACACTCACTTCCTCATACTACCAGCACTTCATCTTTTTCACCCCATCCAGCTGAGGTAACCTTTCCCTCAAGCTCAGTTGATCTACATGTGTCTTCCAACTCTCAACTGGCAATGAAGCTGAAGGCCAGACACCTTTATTGGAACCAGAAGCCCAAATTGCTCCTCTTATCCAGCCTTCTGTATCATCTTTCACATTAGATGACACCAATTGGGAAGTTTAAAATATCATCTGGTGCACTCGGCTATGAAGAAAGTAGTCATGCTACTCCTTTTGAGCCACCTACCCAAACACAGATATTAGGTTTTCCCTTCCAAGCCTATGTCCAAGAAGCCTACTTCAAAACCACAGACTCCTCCTTCAGAACCAGAATGGTCGTTGAGGCAGGCCTCCACACTATAGCCTACCTCTAGCTTAATAAGAATTTCTCTGCTCTGCTCCAGCACACTAATTTTCTAGAATTATTGGATGATGGAATTATATTGACTAGAGTCAGAGAATGATCAGTTGAAGACTTCTTATTGTTGTTCTAAGAGATGAGCAAGACAACCTTCTCAGTATAGGAAGATGCAATCAAGAAGACCCTAGAAGATTTAGCACCCCTCTGAACTCAGCTCTAAAGAAAAGGTGCAAACTGATGACAACTCTTTTGCTCTCCCATGGAATCTTGTATGAGCCACCCTCCCATGTTGCCTCTTCATTTGCCTAGTTCAATCTGTCAAAAGAGGAGTTTGAAGTTACTCCTACTCTTCTGAGACAGATGAAGATCTTCTTCGATGACCAGCTTCTCAAAGTCTCTAAAACTCTCAGGAATGTCAGATCTCTTGCTCCATCCCTTATAGAGGGGAATGTGACTAAGATGATCATGAAGGAACATAAAGAGATGTTTAGTCAGCTGTTCAAAGCCTTCTTTGAACCCAAGAATGAGCACCTAAAAATGGCTCTGTCCTCCGCTTTGAAGTTATTGAGAGCCAGAATGAGATGCATTCTTATGTGCATAAAAAGATGCAAGTGATCAACATTCTAAAAGACCACTTCTCAAAAGAGATTGTTGAAGTAAAAGCACTGAAGTCTACCCTTGCTGAAACCATCAAGACTATTGTTTCTCAAATAGATGTTGTTTTTAAATCGCTTTTTAATGAAGTTAAAAAGGGGAAAGATGAGAAGAGAAGAGAAATACAAAAGATGATATAACAAAATATAAGAGAGGTCTCTTCAGTTGATGTAAAAGTAGACAAGCTAGAAAATTTAATTGCTGAGAAGCAGCTGCATCATAAGTAGAAGCATGATAGAAAATGAGTAGCCTTAGCTCAACAACTGGCAAGAGAAGAATAGGATGTGCCAGTAGCTAAAAGAAGAAACTTAAAGGCTGCTCTGGAAAAAGCTGTGGAAGAAGAAGATAGAATGGGTGGCATGAAAACAATAGAGCAGAGGAGACTAAGGTACAAAAGATAGTTGGATGAGGAGTTGAGTAGGAAGTATGAGAGAAGGAAGAAAAATGAAGTTGATATGACTGCAAAGAAGAGAAGGGAAGAAGAGATTCTAGAGGACCTAGTGCAATTGTAAGAGATGATGGATCTTTTGATGTGGTCTGCGTAATGAGGGTGATGTCTGAATGGAAGAAAGCAAAGTTTTCTTTTCTGGTAGCACATCACATAATAGAGCCCCCAATTTAAGAAGAACAGATTAACAAACTCTTTAATTAGTTTATGATGAGTAACTGGGTGATCTATACAATTAGGTAATACCTTATGTAGATGAAATCGACATGGATCCCACAACGCCACTGTTTGAATACCTTCCTCCTCCTATGAAAGATGGAAAGATCAACAAGGTAGAAGTGAAGAAGTTCATCCTAGAGAATGTCATGTTTGGTGTTGTTCCTAGATCAACACAACATCTTAAGGATATTCAGATAGATTTCTTGACTGGATAGGAGCACCAGAAGATGAGAGCCACCTCTTTCAGTTAACTTGGTGATAAGAACTTTTTCGATGTACCTTGTAATCTACCTTATTCCTATTTGCTTTGGACAATTACTTGTTGTCATCTGTTTTATTTTTTATTTGTGGGATCTTACTCTAAAGATCTTTTCTTGTTCAATTACTTGCTGTTTTTCATTTTTGTTCTCTAGGTTTTAGCATCATCAAAATGGAGACATTATTAGAAATATATTAATATTTTGATGATGTGAAAACTAACATACCTTGTAATAGGACCAATTCAACTGAATCAAACCAATTGAGGACAATAAGACTTAGCGAGATTTGAGAAAGAGACTGAAGGCTGAAATCCAATGAAGAAGCAGTCAAATTTGCTTAAAGAAGGAAAAATTCGTTCCAATAAAGTTAAGGATAAGCTATCGCTATGAATGATTGATTACTAATTTATAGGAAATTCAAATCCGGTTTCTCCAATGGATAGGTTCTAAAAACTATAAATAGAAGTGTAATGATCAGTTCAAAGGACGTGAAATATACAAGGGAGAACATTTGTGCTAACAAACATACAATAAGTCAATGTCCTGCATTCTATTTACAATGAAGTGGCTTTGTAAAAGTCACAATTGTAATTTGATCACTTCTCATTAAAAGTGGTGGTAAGTAAGTTGTACAAATAACAACTTACGTTGTAAAAAAGTGCTGGCTTGTCAAATCAATAGTGAGCGAGTAAGAAAGTAAGTACGAAGAGTCCTCCTAACTAAGTTGGTTAGGAGAGAGTAGATGTAGGACAATTGGTCCAAACCACTATAAATCTTGGTGCCTTGTTTGTTTACTGCTTTACATTCTTGCTTATAGATTGTTGTGTTGCACAAAAGAGTTTTCTAGAAAGAATTTTACTAAAATGCTTTCAAACAAAATCTTCATTGTGCTCAGCTGACTTTTGCAAAATTAAAAGACATCAAGTCTTCAGGTCTGTTTCTGTTTGCCTTTTCGGTGTCTACGTGCAAGTGTACACGATCGTTATTGTTGTGGCAAGCTTGACCAAGTTTTAATTATAT
>JAPKLY010000133.1:314507-363637 GCA_026898435.1 Prunella vulgaris | reverse complement strand
CTCTCTTAATCAAATATTAGGACTCTAACTAACTCTAAACCTTGATTCTTCCCAATTTACCCTCATTCTTGTAACAAACTTTGAATTTCCTCTCTCCTAATAATTCCACTCCTAAAATTCAAATTCTTAAAGAAAATAAAATCTAATCCCAATTAAATCCTAATTTCTAATTAATTCTAATCTTAAAGGACTAAAACTCTAAATATTATTGAAGTCTAATAATTCGAACTTAAGTATTACCTCTAAATCCCAAAAGTATCACAACTTAAGTTCTAAGGTATTCTAACACTAAAAGGATTAAGAACTAATACTAAACAAAAGATAAAATACTAAAGCACAAAACTTAAGGGACTAAACTAGGAACCTACTTAAGACACGCCTAAGAGCAAAAGATAAGGGACGAAAATCATGCAGCTAAACCTTGGGTGTTACAACCAAACTTCATGCAACATTGATGCGAGATGAAAGAATGCGTAGCTCCGGTATCAAACAAGGCAGTTATTGGTACCGAATTTAAAGTGAGCATACCTGCCAACGTCTCCGAAGGAGGTTGATCCTCATCTGGCTCTCCCGTGAGCGAGTACACACGTGCTTGGGCAGCTCCCCTACTTGGACAATCAGGCGCTCGATGCCCCGGTTTAAAGCACTTATAACAAACGTCCTTCCCCCATAGGCACTCTCCTTTGTGTGTCTTTCCACATTTCGTACAAGTCGGGTATGTCGTTTGGCCTACTTGTCTAGGCCTAACCCCTTGTGTCGCTCCTTTTCCTTGCACTCCATGGTTTGGCATTTTCCGTGCTCCATCGGGCTGCTCCCATCTCCGTTTATTCTCCGGGGACCTCCTTTCCGCTTCGTCCTTCAAACATGCCGCCATTTGCTCGGCTCTCTCCAAGACTTCGGAAAAGATAGGTTTCCCAAAGCTACTATCACATGTTGAAGCTCAGTTCTAAGCCCTTTGGTGAAACGAAGGACACGCTTTTGCTTGGTGTCGACAAGATGATGAGCAAAACGTGCTAGTTGGCTGAATTTTAGCTCGTACTCCACGACCGTCATGTTTCCTTGGCGAAGATCTAGAAACTCACGCTCCTTCCTATCCTTATAGGACTGCGGGTAGTAGCGCTCCATCAAAATCTCCTTGAATCGGGGTGAATCCTCCAATGGCTCTCCCACCAATGATCAGCATCTTGAACCAACTGGAATGCTACGCAAGCAATCCGCTGAGCATCCGTGCACTCGATCAGTTGGAATATCCTCTCCATCGAACGGAACCATTCTTCAACTGCATCTGGTCCGTCTCGTCCGTTGAAGGTAGCAGGCTTGTACCTCCTAAACTGTTCAACTACTTGCGCGGTATTGTACATAGGAGCAACATTGTTAACCACGGGGTTAGCTCTAGGGCGACCCGGGCCCCTCTCCTCGGATGTTCCCTCCGGCATGTCACGAGTAGCGTTGTAGTGCGTATCACGTCCGCGGGCCATCTAAACTACGAAAAAGGCCTAACTGGGGTAAGACTACCTAAACCGATCTAAACAATTCTAGGAAAAATCTTATGAACGCTTCTATTCGTATCTCAATGCTACTTATAATCTATAACTTAAATTTGGGGCATGACATTATAAAACAATTTGTATTATTAAGTCCATTAGAGGTAGGAAATTATCACTTTCGAGTAATAAAATCCATAAATTTCTATTTCTCGTGTATGTTGCTTTGAATGTTACAATATTTCTAGAAACATAGACTTATTTAGTGATAGATGAGTGAACTTCAACATCTGAATATGTCACTTGGTAGTGAATTTATACACCTAAATTTTTTAAAGATCCAACATATTATGTGTGATCTTATTTTTTGTTTAAGGGGTCAATCCAAGTTTGTTTAAGAATTATATACTCTTATAAATTTTTGTATTCTCTATCCTCCGTTGACAATTACAATTTTTTTTATCCATTTTCAATTTATAATTTCAGATTTTTATTGTTTATTAAATGTCATTTGAAAGTGACTACAATGAGAACAATATTCTCTAATTTTTCACATGCACACTTTTCAATAATTAATTCATAATAATATAATTTAACTCATTTAAGTTCGTATAGACTGATGAAGTTTGACAAAAATCGTGTATATATATTCAATAGTAGGGCTCGATCTCGTCTCGATTATAAAAAAAAGTTCAATAACTTTAAAGTTCAACTCAACATGAGCTCCATTTGGATGAATGGATTAAAAAAATACATGTAAGAAAACATATATTTCAAGTTAACAACTATAAAGAGATGGGGGACAAAGGAAAAATGAGAGGTAGAGATGGAAAGGGGTAGAGATGAGGGATTTCAAACGACATGGTTTTGAAGAGGATTTAGAATTCATACATTTTAGACATAACTAAAATTTAAGTATTTGTAAATTCATGGAAAGAATGATTATTTATGTGTGAAATCTATTGATTTCAAATTCACCCATCCAAATTGAGCCTTACATTCCTCCTCAAGATTGATAACAACACCTCACCACAAGTCTAGCAAGTCTTGGAATGCCATAAAATTTGCACCCATTTAATTTAATATGTCATGACTCGAGTAGTTTGAAATTTATTCTTTTATAGGAATCCAATTGTAGGATGGATTTTATAGGAATCCAATTGTAGGATGAATTTTATCCCGGGTAACTTACATATTGGTTCAAAAAAATCACTATAGTTATAAATTGGTTCAAACAATTCGCACGGTAGTTTTTTTTTTTTTTTTGTTGCACGGAAGCGTTTTTTTTTTCCACGGGATCAATATAATGTTTGTCAATTTGTTGAACCATTTTGTACTTTTCCTTTTTATCCCCACAACACCGATCAAAGAATAAGTAAAGAGTAGATCTCTTGTAAATTTGAGTTCACGTGAACTCTCGTTTTTAAATATTGCATCATCACTGTTATACATAGGCATAGCCATTGTCCTTATTTAAAAAATACTTGAAAATAAGTGATCCTAAACAATGATAATACATACATATCATTGTGATAATAAATATATATAACTGTAATAATGCATATAGATAACAATATACTTGAAAAATCAAGTCAAAGCGAACGAATGTTTGCAAAAGTTTATATGAAAGGTAAACAAATAAAAGATGTGTTTCTGATGTAATTGTTCAGCCATATTATGTATGCATCAAATGCATCCTACAATTTAAATATATTTTTAATTATTTTTATTAAAATTACAACTGTTTAATTATAAATATTTAATATATATATATAATATTTTATTTTAATTATTTAAAAATATATTTGAATTGGATAGTAAAATTCTTTCATATTTAATTAAGGTCAAGGAGAAATAAGGACAGGATTCTAACGGAATTAAAATTTTAAATAAAGGGAACCGAACTTCTGCGTCCCTAAACCCTAAATTGAAAATTTCAATAAAACCCCAACTTCAATTTCCTCATATATTTATTCTGTTCTTCGATTTCACTTGGAAGCAGTTGATGATGGAGCAGAGGTCGGGTAATATGTGGTGGATGACAGTGAATGAAAAGAACTTCATCGGAACAGCGCTGCTTTCCGACATAAGAATCGACGGACGTAGCCCTTTTGATTACCGAAACGTCACTATCCAGTTTGGCAGGTAAGGAATTCTCTACCCCTTTTTTTCCAGATTGTTACCTGTTCTTTGCAGTAGACTTGTGTTTTTAGTTAAAAACTTTAGCTACCAGAAATATTGAGCATTACTTATTACCTTCCGTCCCATTGTTGTTTCAAGAAACACTGCATGTTGAGTAATAACTTTACCATGTTTTCTTCTTTATTTCAAACATTTCTGCCTGGTGCATGTTCAATAATCAAATTGTCAGTCTCTAATTTGATAATTCTTTGACAAAATGATACTTGGGTGAAAAAAGAAGTTATGAATGGTATTTTGTGAATGTTAAATGTGGAATCGCTTGATTCCCCAACATTTGATAGTATTATGAAAGCATGTATTCCAAAATATATTTATGATAATATGAAGGAACTTTTGTGGCCAAAGTTGCGCCATTTTTGGGCATTTGTCTTCATCTTCTCCATAATCTTTAATAAGTCGTACTCGAATAAGAGCATAAAGGATTGGAGTTGTCCGATGGAAGATAATTTCCCTCTCTGAATCGACACGTTTCTTTTAATCTTCTGGTTTCACCTATGGTCATTTATGTTTATCAGTGAAGATGGCTCGTCAGAGGTTCAGTTGGGTCAGACCCGTGTTTTGGGGTTTGTTACATCTCAGCTGGTGCAACCTTATCGAGACCGCCCTAATGAAGGAACTCTTGCAATTTTTACTGAGTTTTCTCCTATGGCTGATCCTTTGTTCGAAATCGGTCGTCCTGGTGAATTTTCTGTTGAGTTGGGGCGTGTAGTTGATCGCGGGTTAAGGTAATGTACAAAGTAGCCCATTTAAAAAAAGATAAAAAGAATTTGCCTGTTGTTTTGCTAATTGGAACTAATGGTTTTAATTTTTTTGCGTTATTTAAATTAAGAAGTAAATTGTACCAGCCTTATAATACAATATATCCTTCCAAATGATGGCAAATATCACGAAGTGAGATGCTCACTTACTTTAAACTGAACAAGGAGAAGTACCTTACAGGGAAAGCAGGGCTGTGGACACAGAATCACTTTGTGTTGTTGCAGGGAAATGGGTGTGGTCAATTCGTATTGATCTCCACATTGTAGACAATGGCGGGTAAGCTCAGCATATGCCGTAAAAATCTTAATGCATGATTTATGTGCTTTTGCTGGCTATTATACACAATCTTATTGTCATTCCT
The DNA here is from genome assembly GCA_026898435.1 of Prunella vulgaris. Classification (NCBI taxonomy): domain Eukaryota; kingdom Viridiplantae; phylum Streptophyta; class Magnoliopsida; order Lamiales; family Lamiaceae; genus Prunella; species Prunella vulgaris. The sequence goes on along the minus strand of JAPKLY010000133.1, from coordinate 358,831 downwards.
GTTTGCATGAGGATAGAAATCTTGTTGATGCTGCCAATATTGCGGCTTTGGCTGCTCTCTTGACATTCAGAAGGCCGGAATGCACATTGGGAGGAGACAGTGGCCAAGAAGTTATAATACATCCACCAGAAGTTCGTGCTTTTCCTACTATAGATTTTTTTTGGATATGTGTATTCTGCTGTAACTGTTTCACTTATATCTGTTATGGGTTGTTAGAAAAGCTATTCCTAATTTACTAAATAAGAGTTACTCGTGTGTGGACCCAGCATTGGCTACATGTACTTAGGCCTGGAATATATCAATATGCTCTCAAGGCATAGATTTCTTCGTTGAAATTTCCTTACAACACTCAACTCCCAGGGTTTTGGTGGGTGCTAATTTACTCTTAGCACGCTGTGTCTATAAATTTAGGGAAAATGGTCAATTTATCCCCTACTGTTATCAGTGAAGATCAAATAAGTCCCTTTACTATTTTTTTGTACATCTAAGCCCTTTTCCTTTTCAATTGAGGTGAAATAAGCCCTCATTCTGATAAGATTAAGGGCTAAATTGACCCTATTCCCTTTTGAATTTGATAGAAAGGGCTCCATCGTCTAAATTTAATAAGAATAGTTTATTTTTTTTAAATCTCAATTGAAAAGGAAAAGGGTTTGGTGTACAAAAACATTGTTAAGGGGCCTATTTGATCCTCACTAATAGCACTTTTCCCTTAAATTTATATATTGCGCTTCAATTTTATATTTTGGTGCTATGACAGATGAGGGAACCATTACCATTGATCGTACACCATCTCCCTATAGCAGTGACCTTTGCATTTATTGGTAATGAAAGCACTGTGGTAAGTACACCACAGATAGGAGACTTTCTCCTTCGATTTTTCGTGTTGATTATTTCATCTATTTCATTACTTCTGCTTGTAACATGTGCTGCCAGGTTATTGACCCATCACACTTTGAAGAAACTGTCATGGGAGGAAAACTGACTGCTACATTGAACATGAATGGGGATGTCTGCGCTATCCAGAAAGCTGGAGGAGAAGGTGTCACACAAAGTGTTATCATGCAATGCTTGCGCATTGCATCTGTCAAGGCTGCTGATATTACTGGAAAAATTAAGAAAGCTGTCAGTATTTTACTTATGCTTGAGTGTGTTCTCAATGACCGGGCTTGAGCTCCATCTACTTCTTTTTATGTCATTTACTCTTTTTTCCCTTTAATATTATACTTGCCTTTGATATATATTGATGCTTCTTAGTTCACCTGAGGTTTGAATAGGTTCTTCTAAAGCTTAACTGATTGGTGCTTCAAATTTCTAATCATATTCTCCAGGTTGAATTATATAACACAGGGAGAGCTTTAAAAAAGATCAAAAGGCACCCTGGTTCCATTGATGTCACTGATATATCCAAGGACAGTCAGAAACCTAAACTGAAAATAGAGGATAGAAGTATCAAGCAAAGTGATGACATGGAAATTGGAAGCCACTCATACGAAAAAGATGGAAACAGCTTGGGGAATAGCAAACCCAAAGCTTTCATTGGTGGGCCGTCTAGTTGGTGAACCCCTGTTTTTATATATTCAGACCTTCTACTTGTTTATGATATATACATTTTTCTTCTGTGATTGGTCAGAAATCTCCTTTGCAGTAATCAGGACAACTGACTTATTATGTTTATGGTGTGTTTTTACATGTAGCAAATATATGCTTGTTTCAAATCAATGACTTTTCATACACACATCTTCTTTTTTCATGTTAGAGTTCTTGTTCTAGAAACCTAATGCTTTTTTTTAGTTGATATGAACATAGGGCTGCTCTAATTTTTAGGAAACACAGGTTTCCAATCAGTCTACACAGGTTGTTTTCAACTAAACCACAAAGTCAATGCAATAAAATAGTGCAGACATTCTGTGTGTTAACAAGTGGTTGACAATTTATAGCTGCTAGTAAAGAATTTAATGATTTAACAAAAAATCGCATCAGGATATGCTTGGGATAAGCTATTAAATAACCAGATATATTCTTGATTATTGGTGTGTGTTTTTTTTGCTTACAGGGATCCATATTCCAAGGGCATCAATGCTGATGAATTGAAGGCTTCTCTAGCTTCACGAGGTATTGTGCGGATATCTCTGTTTCTTTCTGTGTAGCAGTGACAATATTTGTGCACAACTTTTCTTTTTCCCGAAAGATGCACCAATGTTCAATTACATTCTTAGTTGTAGTTTAGACTATTAGTTGGATACCTGTTTTTTTATTGTCATAATTCTTTGGTATTGATGCTAGAGAATAGTTTCAAGTTATCTTGAATTCGTGCATCCTGGACTGTTGTATTATGGATTTTATCTCATGTTAGATAACGATTTTATCACTAAGAGTTAAGATCAAAGTAACAAAAAATAATTTTGTGTTTTGCAGCTGTAATGACACCCAGTGAGAAGATGGATGAATTGCCACCTGTCAAGCGACAGTTTGCTACAACGGATGAAGCCCTTGAAGGTGCAGAACCAGCACATCAATCATCGTTGACAGCTTCAACAGGCGAACCGACCAACAAAGCTAAGACATTGATGGATGCAGTGAAGCCTAAGCACAAAAATAGAAAGAAGAAGTTGTTGAATACTGATGCAAGTTAAATTTGGGTTCTCAATGATCTCTTTATAAAGGTGTATGTTTCCTCCTTTTTTAAGATACTTACGCAGCTTACCCTTGATATTTAGCCTAATTACCAAAAAAACCAATGAGGTTTATTTCCATATAAATGCCCCTTGGAGTATTGCGAACACCCTCATGAGGTTTGTTTTTTCCCTTTGTTCTTCCCCTTCCGAAATCCCCCGGGTTGGTTATTTTGCGGGGAAAGAACTTGGTTTTTTCCAACTTAGGCTACATGTTGGGGTAGTTTTTGTAATTATCCCTTTCTATATAATGTTACTTGATGATATTCCCATTCTGATTAAAGTTCATGTAAGAACAGATCTTCTCCATAGGCACTAATTATTGAGATCCACGTGGACAAAATTGTCTGATATGCAGCACAATCTGAAACTTGCAACATCTCTTCAGGTATCTTGTTGATTTGATCTCCTCTGTGACCACATGGGAACGAACCTTCAGTGTTCGTTTCTTATGAAACATTCGTGCACGAGTGAAGTTTTACGATGTCTTAGTCATTATCCAGGCTCGAGATTTTGAAACTGGTATGTGGTTGAGGTAATACAGTTGCCTCCTTTAGAGTAGAAGATTCAGTGAACTCTATTTCATTAGCAATGAAATTGGATAGCAGTTCAGTTCTTATTATAAATATGATGCTGATGACTGGATGTAATGGTATCCAGCATATTTGCTTATGAGTTGTCATTAAATGTGTCCATTCAAAAAGTTTGAATGTTATTAATGCCTTTTTAGAATCTTTTATGGCCAAGATATATTTTACTATTATATAAAAAATATAATGGCGCAAAAATTAATTATTGTATTCTACAGTTTCAATGTAATATGTTTGGGAAGTTCTTGTATGCAATTGATGCATGGTCCAATTGGATTTTTTTTTTCACTCAATTTTAATTCAATTTTAGGTATGTTTCTATCTGTTTAAAAATGTGTCAAAATTACATTGTAACTATTAAAATTACACTAATTATACCAATATAAAAAGGATGGAGAGAGTACTAAATAACATTTCATGATATTATTCACTTCTGGGTAATTTATTAAATGAAATAAACCATCAATAAATAATAATATGTATCTATAAATTCTTTTATTTAATAACTTTGATCACCCATTCATGCATGAAAATTTTAAGACTTGTGCCCATCTTTTTCATATTTTTTGTATTACCATATATCACATCTTTTTAATCAATAAAAGAAAAGGCAGCAGTAAAAAAGCAGCAGACGTCAATTTGAAAGAAAATTATCGAGCCAGAATCACACATCAATCAATAAGTTTATCGTTTTATTTTATGAAGTAATTACATTGATATAGTCCACACACAGTGATATCTAGCCAATAGTATATCGTCCACACACACTGGTAGAATTATAAAGTATTGAATCAATAATATAATTGCAATGGTCTTCATTTACTTTTACAAAATTATACGAGATATGCATTGTGTGAAATCTCAAATACCGTCTATATCCATACTAGCTACTATTGTTAGAAGTAGACAAATCGAGATAATTCTCTCAAACATGTGTTCTATCTCGATGTTTCTAAGATTGTGTTTGACTTGAGATGGACACATTAGGATGTGGATGGTTCCATCTCATTCTATTTTGGATGTGCACATCCAAATATCCATCGCACTCTACTTTCACCTACTTCAATATAATCAAATCAACATTTTTTATCTCATTCAACTTTCTTTCTCCCATCCACACACTTATTTTTACACAACCTAATATAATCACACTGTTGATAGGCGAACAACTAGTATACAAGAGGTAGCGACCAATTAATTCATACCTCCAGAGATCAAGAAGACTAAATGCATATCGGAGATCATTATACAGAATTGGCAAGCACTTGTTACATCAACTGCTCGTCATCTATAAAAAAATAAGGAGTTGCTCGTCACCTTGAGGAGCTGCTTGCAGACATCATTTCGTGGACAATACAATGGTTATAACCTAAGGTTGAGTTAACTAAGGGTTACCCGAGGAGCCCAGACAATCAACTACTAGATTAGAGTTACTTAAAGATTAAAAAATTTAAGTATAATTATTTATTAAGAGCACATGTTTTAAGCATGTGAAGGGTAGCTTATTTGCTACCTCATGGACTAATGTTCCCTTACTATAAAAAACAACATAAACAATCTTTCTCAAAGAACTCTTTATATCTTCAAATTTTCAATATTTTAATTTGATAATCTTGATCGATTAGCCACATAACTCAATTAATATAAAAGACTATAAACACACATCAAATTTTTTTTTTAAAATCCCATTCAACCTCTATTCCTTTCTTTTATTTACTATTTTTGTTTAGTACTTATATTAAATTTCCAATTCTATTCCATACAATTTCTTTTATCAAATATTAATTTAGTTTTTAAAATATTATCTACTTATATGACCCACATTTTTAACATGTTAAATATAAAAGCATCCGCTATTAATTTTTTTTTTTTTTATGATGGTAAAATTTTAAAGTAAAAAAATTAACTATATACATACACTTAAAAATTAATATGTACATATATATATACAATTAATATTATAAATATATAATTATAATATTATATAATATTGATTTATAAAAAATATAAAATAATTTACTAGCACTCAATTATTATCACACAAACAATAATAAAATAATACCCCCTCCATCCTATTGCACCACAAGGAATAACAATTTTTTTAAAGAAAAATATAGTTTATATATAAAATAATGATATATGGATAAAATATATATATAATTTTGTGAATTTACACGCAAATCAATATACATAATTGTATGAAACACCCAAATAAAAAAAATGTGCAAATTCCTATGAAATAAAGAGAATATATCATTTTCTATTACAATAATTCCATCATTACCTCATTGACTAACAACTATAAAATAATACATCAATTTTAATCATAAAATTCCACCCACCAAACATTCCCATCTCTAACAAACACAGATTTATTATTCACATGAATATCATCATTCACATTTTTTATTTTAATCCTTCATCTCATCTCATCCCATCCAATGCCATCTCTAACCAAACACAACCTAAGTTTTGGAAAGAAATTACCTATATTTGTATCTAACACTACCATTTTCAGGAATGAAGTAGAAATAGAACTACAAAGCATCAACTTTAAAAAAATTTGTATGAGATGATCCAACAAAATGTTGTAAGCTTGTGAGATCAACTCTCGAGTCTCGATATAACACAAATGGATAGATTTGACTTGTCTTGCATGAAAAGATCACACAAAAGACCTACCCTAAACTATATGAATATGGACTGAAGAAATTCCCATATAGTCAGCGATAAACACCTTATAGAGAGTGGTTTATAAGTTAATTTTGGACATCAATTAAGAAGAAGGTAGCAAGATGCAAGCTTGAAGCCAAATTATCAGTAATCAATTAAGAACAACATTAAAAGGTCTCAAATACAAAATCTGGACAAGAGATAAGAAGCAACACATAATTGACGAGCAATCCCCAAGAAGCCTCACAAGTGTCAATACAGGGAAAACAAGTGGATGAAGGAAAATTCTCATCAAAACACAGTCGTCAAACATATAATGAACACCTACCCAAGAGTTACATTGGTATCTTCATCCTAAATCAAAGCCAGAGTAACTCAGACCCCAGCACTATTAGAATCTCCTCCTCGGACTCCTAGACCGCCGAGGTGATCTGCAGTAAAATTAAAATTTTAAATGAGAAAGTGTAGTGGTTGTAGAATCCCCCTGTTTATTCTCTTATTCTAAAAAAAAAAGAAAAAAGAGAGGCTATTCTCGTCGAACAAGACAATTTTCAAATTACCTCACATTTTTTTGTTTAATCTTTTTTTTTGTGGTGGGGGGAAAGAGTGGCAGAAAATAAAGAATAGGTTCACAATTGACAAAATAGTTATGCAGAAAGGATTCTCTTAAAAAAACTACACAGAAAGGATAGTTCAAGGTTGGGCTATGTAACATTCACTTGTTATCTCTCCAGAACTCCTCAATTAATTAAGATGTTCCTATCCCCTCAAAATTATAGCCCACAACCCCCCGTCCCCAAACCAAGAAAAAAAAAGAAAGAAACTAAATCAAAGTTTAGGTGTGTGTTTTAAGAAAGTATACCTCCTTCTTATGTTCCTCCTCCTGAATGGACCTTTGCTGAATGCCCAGTCAACATTTATGGTCTGAGTGAGTAGTTCAGTTCCATCCATCTCACTGATAGCTCTCTGCGCCTCTTCAAACTTCTCAAACTCAATCAGAGCATAGCCCTAAAAAGAGCAGCATACAATAATAGAAGCAAGATTAGCATATACAGCAAAATGACTAGATAATATTCAATAAAATGAATAAAAGTCCACTTAGATCTTCGCTAGGAATTTGCTGAACTGCAATACAATTACAAAAGTACTATATGGGCCTCCCAACTCAAGTGAATTGAGTACATATAAATGTGTGGGTATAGATATATTTTCCCCTTCCCCTAACCTAATCATTGTGGTACTTCATCAAAATGCTTGTCCCAACTAGTCCAGTGCTCCTCCATCATGCAGAAATGATGAACTGCTGAAGTTGAGAAATCATTTTATAATCACCCAAAATAGAACCAGAAAAGGAGAAACTTGTGCCTTTTATAAAATTGGAAGAGGAAAGCAAGATTCTTATCTGAAGATTATGGCATTAAATATGAAATCATAAGGAAAGAAAACTTGAACCAACTTTTTGAAATAGATTAATGATATTGAACTTTAGTGACAATCATACTCCAGAAACGGTCTTCCTTCCCATGAACACACTCAAGTAACTATTTTAAATATAAATTTCCCCCCCCCCCCCCCCCAAGTAACTTACTAATCTCTCTCCTCCACCTCATTGAGACCTCAAAATTCTTGCAACAATATCAAAATAATGCTAACCAACACAATGGTGTGAAAAAGTTATAACTCATTTGAGGACCTACCATATTCAATCAAACGAGCAATTAAAAATACAAATATATGTGTGTATATATATATATTAGAAATAAAAGAAACAAAAATTGGCGGCGGGTTACTCTGCAATAACCAACACCATGAGAGAGATTATTTTTTGGAGTTGTAATACTATCCTGGTAGTAACCCATTTTCGAGGGTTATAACTTGATGGGTTACTGCCATTGCGGATGCTCAAGAGGTGTGTGTCCATTGAAAAAAAAAAAAAAAGCAATCAAGTACAAAATACATTGAAGTAAGGCATATGTCATGATTTTTTTGCATGGAGATAACATAAAAAGGTCAATAGTGCGCTCAACTAGGGTGTAGAAGAGCATATAAATTAACTCTCAGTCCTCATAAATAAACTTTAGAAGTAAAAATTAAACAATTTCTTTACCTTGACAAATCCTGTTCGACGGTCAAGATTCAAGTGTAAATTCCTTATCTCTCCAAATTCACCAAAGGCATTTTGTAGGTCATCCTCTTGAGCTTCTTCATGAACCCCAGTAGCTAGAATAATCCATCCTTCAATAGCTACACAAATGCAATCACGATTAGAACTCCAATTCTATCGCACTAACCAGCTGATTCATTTCTGAACTAGCAAAAAATGGCCATCTAGGCCTAAGTGCACCGAGGACATGGTTTTGTTATAAAATTAAGGTGCTTTGCAGTACAAGTTTCAATCCCCATACACACAGAATTAGTCATTATACACCAAACTTCAGTAACTGTTATTACTCATATGAAAGTTTACGGCATCATTTTCAAAGCAGCTGACCATACTTTGAGTTCTATAACAAAATGTACACAAATCATAATAGATCTTTAGCTTTTTGGATACAACTATACAGTAAAGTAGCAGAACAGAGATAAGGAACTCAGAGGCGCAAGAACAGCTAGAGCCTGGTAACATCGAAGTCCTCTCGAAAGGGTTGGGGACAAAGGCAAATTCACATAAAATAAAATATTTTTAAAAAGATATAGAAACTTAGAAAATTGAAATTTTTGAATTTCAAAGAAAAAAAGCTTGGCTAGGGTTTCCGATACTGACATCGTTCGGGCCCAGGGCCGCCTTCAGAGTCGAGGGAGTCGAAGCGGGCAGACATGCGAGCACTGCGTTCGGCTTCAGCAGTAGCCTCATCTCTGAAACCTCGGCCCTTTGTCTTCTTTGGAGCCGATGACGAGCCGCCGCCGGTGATGGCGGACTTGAGGCGAGGCATGGCGGCTGCCGCTGTTCGACCGGGAGAGCCGTCACCGACGTCCTCATCCATGAGATCGTCATCCTCTGGCTCAAAATCAACCGTCTCCGCTTCTGCGTTCGCCATTGACGCGAAGTATTTTGGGTTTAGATGAGGGAAAAGGGAGGATTAGGGGTTTTCGAAAATCGATTTAGAACAACTGATTTTTGGGGCTAGGCTGGCATTAATACCCATATTGTTTGGTATGGACCCTTTTCGTATTTGGGTTATTTGACCCGCCCTCTTTTATTGTAAAATTATCCAATTTTTCTATTGAATAAATTTATGGGTTTATTTGTAAAATAATATTGTGATTCGTGCAAAATAATTTTTTGCTTTGTGTGCAAAAATCAGATTTTGAACCAATTCGTAAATACATTATTTTGTAGAACCAATATGCAATAATATGCTATAATACAGACTAATATATAAGTGATCCTAAATTTATATGAGATCATTTCGACTGTGATCACAAAAGTAACATCTATTCTCTATTAGTCTGATAATAAGTTATAGGGAAGCACTTTTCATACCCCAAATTACTCTAAACATACCCCAAAAAATTTATAGACAAAAATAGACATATTTAAAATAATTAAAATACCCTTGTATAAATAAATATAAAAGTAAATTAAATTAAATTTTATAACTCCTCCCCTGTTTCCATAAACATTTATTTTAATCTCCTCCCCGTTTCCATGAACATTTATTTTAATCTCCATTAATATTAACATTCTTAAAAGCTTATTGATCTTGAAATAATTCCAGGAAGCAGAGTACTCATAGACTTAAACATCCACTAAATTGGTTAATAAAATCAGGCCATCATATCATCACATCCCAACAAATCCCATCTCCCGGCTACTGTTTCATTCAGTTCTTCTTATGAATTAGTTTTTTAATACTCATTTCAGCGCCTATGCTTTCGCCTTTTACGAGTTCGGCTTTGAAATTTTAGCAATTTTTTAAGACCTACTGAATTTTTACCTTTTTTGTTTTAATCTGTGGAGTTGTGTTAAATTCTGTAGTCTTTTGACGAATGAATTTTTTTTGTCTCTATATTTTACAGTAATTTGATTTTGGGTTCAGATTTTTCATGCATTTATTGTTGTAATAATTTCGATCTGAAATATGTCCGGTTGAAAAACCAACGCATTGGATCGTAACAGAGCGTTTGTTGAAGAGAACCGTCATTGGTAGAGCAGAGAGGGTGGCAAATGACGGAATCTTGAATTGCAACAATGATGGTTTCAGGACTGGAGAAAAATAGCTCCGACGAGATCCTCCATGAAAATGATGTGGAAACCGTCCGAATCCTTCTAAAACGATTCTCATAGCAAAATGTTGTGTTGCTTTCTTTCTTTTCAACTGTGGAATATTACTCAAGAGAGAAGATGATTTTAGTAAAAAATGAGAAAGGTTATAATGGGAAGAAAATGGGGTATGTTTAGTATTTTAAAATAATTTTTTATTTTAATTGGGGTATGTTTAGCAATTGGGGTATATTTAGAGGAAATTGGGGTATGTATAGTGGCACCCTAAGTTATACTCAATTTATATCTCATTAGTTATCTCAAATTATTAGACGATCTCATACAAGATTAACTCTATTTTTATTTGGCTTTTTTTTTTCAAATTATATTCCACACACAAGATGTCCAAAGATATAGCAATTATAGTTAAGAGTTTTAAGTCTAATGATCCGTTTGGTAGCTCAGATAAAAAGAGAATTTTTCACCTTTGCTAATGTTTGATAGGATAAAATCTTTTTTGGTCCCCTTACACAAAAATTGAATTTGTGGAAATATATCAAAATAAAGAGAAGACTCTGGTGGAGGTCTTCATCAATTCTAGGTTAAATCTCATTTGGAGAAAGGAAAGTTTCCTTATAAAAACAGAGGATCATAAGGATTGGGCCGTGTTGGTGATGGGCATAGACAGTCACTTTCATGAGCATCGCCAGATGGTGGATAGCGCGTGGCCCTAAGTGAAATGCAACACGATGGCAAGAGCGGAGGTGGTTGGAGAAAAGAATGGTGGTGAAGGGGGACTATTCGTCTATATTTTCTTTTTTCACACTAATCCTATGTACCAAACAAACTCTAAAATATTATCTGTTGTGTTTCATCTCCTACCAAACAAATGTAAAATTTTATTTAATAGACTATCAAACACTAACAAAAGTCTTTTAAGTTACACTCTGTTGGAAGAATTTACTAATGAGGTTGATTATGTGACTGATTTAACACTTGAATTCCTCCAAACAATAATCAAAGATAATTTGACAATTGAATAATATAGTGAGAGAAAGTAGAAAGAAGTAATTTATGTTGGAATTTGGTTTTGAAAGAGTTTTTAAATACTCTATTTTTGACCAATTTAATGGAGGGCAAAATAGTAATCTCAATGAGATTAAATATAATCGATGTGTTCTACTATCGGAGTAGGTCGTTTCGGTATTTTTCATTCTCAAAACCGAATTACGGTGAGTGAAAAATTATTTTCTAAAGTGGGGAAATAAATAATGATGTGGAGAAATAATAGGTGAAAATAAATTAAAATAATTATTTTCATATCGGATAAGGTTCAATCAGGATCCTTGCCAAGTCATTGATCTTTAAGATCTATAAAATAGGAGTGTCTTGCATTAATTTTAGAGTAAGGAAGAAGTTAAGAAATATATTAGAATTCGAGTCACTCTCTCTCTCCCCTTCTATGCATTTAGAATTCGTCTTTCCTCTGTGTTTAGTGGTGCTACTAACACAGAGATGTCAAAACCTTTTTACTTTGGGGATGATACGCATTCCTGTGAGCACTAGCCATGACGTATTTTGTCTTGCGGGAAAAGGATTTTTCCTTGACTCGATTTTTCTGTGTGTTTTTTCATGTAATTTCAGTCTTTCATTCGTTGCAGTATATTCCGATATTTCTTTTTTGTATACGTTTTTACAATTAAAGAAATATTTTTCAAGAATCGCAAGACCAAATATATAATTAATATAACATACTGCAATGTTTATGGAAAATTTGTGGTCCTCAGTGTACTCCAAATTCAATTGGAGATTATCCAGTTGATACCATTGATGCTGAAAAACACCTGGTGTAGGAAAAATTCAAAACTGATACACAAGTAGCCACTATGGGAAAGACTCACATAGGGCAGGTCTTCTGTCGGATCAAGGCCTGGGTGTATAATATCCACCTCAAGTGTGGTGGCAGTGGTTGATGCGTTGAATACGCAGCATTAATCGGCGGTTGTTTACCATCGATGATAAGACAGGCCCTAGCGTTGGCTAAGGGCCAAGCACCAGTACTGGGTGTGGTGGTGGAAGCCGAACGGGCGACACCGAGAGGTATCCGGCCAAAGAAGGAAGTTGTCGGCGAGCTAGCGATTGGTAAAATATATTGTAATCAAGCTCCTGGTGGTGGCTGCAATTCCGCTCACAATGGCAGCAGTTTCTGCCGTGAGGAGGCTGTCGACAGCGAGGCTTCCTTCACGACCATGCACGGTCGGCAAGCAGAAAAGAGACGCGTCGCCATCGACGAGACGATAGTGTGGCGTTGTGGCGTTGTGATGTTTCAATAAAGATAAAATTGAAATGTGCCGCGAGCAGTTTTTGTTCTTTGAATCTAGCAGTCAATACGTGTTGGCTAATATCCGCAAAAATCTGTTACTTGACTTATTCAATTGCGAGGGGTTATTTCAAAGTGAAATCAAATACGCCAATTGACTCGGTCACGCGGACCTGGGCGTGAATAATCTGGAGGCGACACAAGCGCTGCAAGATGCCGCAATTATGCGCGATCTAGAGGCAGCGGAGTTGAGGCCTGTACGGCCGTCCTCTCGACGAGACGGCATAGGGGCCGGCTGAATCGCGCCTTCTATGACCGCTGTGCGAAGGGGCGTGGACCGATGCCATGGCAGTCCATCAGTACGGCAATGGACGAAAGCGGCAAGTCGGGGTAGCGAACGAAGCCTAGGCGATGGCCGGTGCCTGGCAGTTGATCGAGCCCAGGCGACGCGTTGTGCTAGGGGAACTGACAGTACACAACTAGAAATGTGCTATGCAGTTGAATTAGGTACGATTCGATCAATCGATTAACGGCGATGCAACCTCTGTTTGGTGCGCGCTGTCCTCTGGTTCCAATCGACCGTCGAGCAGAGTGTTCGGCAGCGGGTGGAGGGGTTTCTGGGCAAAACTCTATCCTCTATCTGTCATGTAATTGGCAGCCGGCGATACAATCTGGTTACGCCGGAATCAAGCTGTTGCAGCCGTGGTTTGCGCATGCGATCTTGGCGGCGGTGATGGGAGAATTAAGACGATGGTTCATCATTCTGGAAACCCATGAATTTCCTTAGATTGGGCCAACTAACTATTTGAATTTATGGGCTGGCAAATATATTGGGCAAATTAAAGGAAGGACGTGGATATTCTCCCCCATTTTTTGAGTAGTTCACCATTCTCTTCAGTTCACCACAATTTTCGTTCAGTTCACAACCCATATTTTCCAAAATTAACCCTTCTCTCACAAACTAAGATTTATAATTTGCTAATTCACCCCCCTCCCATTTTCATTCAAGAATTGTGGGAGCAAGATTATCCACCACCACAACCGTTCCAATCACCACCGATTACCACTATCGGCGTCTCTTCCATGCCGACAAACGAATCGTATAAGATTTTGGTTTCTTTTTTTTTTTGTATTTAATTAGGTTTATTTATTGAATAAATTTGAATGATTTATGGATTTGAATGAGTTTTGGATGAGCTTTTGTTGTTACTATTACAAATTTTGGGATTAAAAATCGATTGAAAATCATTTACGAAAATTTGTCGGACAAAAACGATTGAAAATCGCAAAAAAATCGCTGGAATCATTTGTTCGACTCTGGTTTTTCGAACAAATTAGTCGAACAAATAGCATTTGTTCGAAAATTTTTCTTTGAAATTCAGTTCGGAATTTTTTTATGAACAAAGTGCATTTGTTCATCAAAATTTTTCGAACAAATTGCATTTGTTCATCAAAAAATTTTGAACAAAGTACATATGTTCAACAATTTTTTCCAAACATTATGCATTTGTTCTACCATCCAGTGTCGAACAAATATGTACGATTTTTTTTAAAAAGTTTGAATTCGGTCAAATCGTGTCGATTTTTAGGCGACGACGGTTTCAGGATGACGGTCATGAAATTCATTATTTCAACGTTAATAGTTCAACATTTTTGTTCAAAAAAATATTGTTGAGGAATTGGAAGAAGGGCATAGATCTAAATTCTAAGTTTTGAAGATGGGGGGGTTGAACTGATCTTTTTATAATTAAAAAAAATATTTAAAGGGTAATTTTGTAGAAGGGAAGTGGGGGTGAACTACTTAAAAATTGGGGGGGGGGGGAAGAATATCCTGATCCTTAAAGGAAAGTAGCCAACTTGGCCAAAATTGGGTGAGATGGCCAATATGAAAATGTTTACAGTGCCAACTTTGTGGCCATTCAACTGCCAAATTACACGGACCAGAATTTATTTAATTCTGGGTCCTGTAATATTATGGATAATTACTAATCCCTTAATTATTATTTTGGGATTAAAATATGCTTGAGAGCATAAGTGGTTGAATTTATATCCAAAAGATATTTGACTCGTTTAATTAATTTAATAATTATTCTAGAGTAAAAAATGGAGATTAAGGGCTCCATTAATAATTGTACATGAGATGCACTAATTTTACGTTTTGGACTTGATCCAAAAAGACTTTGACTCGATTATTTAATTTGAAAATTATTCTTGAGTTAAAAGCGGGAGGTTAAGACCCTTGTGTTTTGGATTTAGTCCAAAGGGGCATTGATTCATTTTGATTAGTTTGATAATTATTTTTGAGTCAAATGTGAAGTTAAGACTTCATTAATAATCGTACATGAGATGCACAAATTGTGGTTTGGACTCGGTTCAAAAGCTTTGACTCATATAATTTAGTGAAAAATTATTTAAGAGTCAAAAGTGGCAATTACGTCCACATTTAAAAATTGAATTTAATTTTTGGTATTTCGACCAATATGAATTCAAGAGTAAATTCAAAATGATTGATTTTCCAAGTTGTTTGGAAATTGTGTCCAAATTAATATTTGATAAAATATTAAATGAAATGGATGAGCAATTAAAATATGAGAATGAATTCTCACAATAAACACACTCGAATGTAGTGGAAGAATAAAATGTCACCACGAAGATATTCGAATGTGGGGGGTGATTAGCTAAGGCGTGACCTTAAAGCTAATGGAAAATCAAAAGACAATGGATGCCTAGTGGAATAAATTCCACAAAAGTTGGGATTTGTTCAATCTCGTGTAAATTCTACAAAAATTGAGATTTGTTCAATATGGTGTAAAGTTACCGCACAAGGAGATAAATTTCTCGGAATGATAAGTAAGGATAGAATGATCCTAAAATTATCTCGAAGTGTGGGGGTGACTTGTAAAAATATTAAAGCACTAGTAGTGCTTATCGGTGTTGGTTGAACAAATTAGAAATATTCCTATAATGGAATAAATATTCAGCTGTGTTAAAATGATACGCAAAATGAATAAGCTGATAGAAGGAATGAGTCTGAAACCCACAAATAAAACTAACACAGTGGTAACCCAACCATGATGACTGAAGATCCCAAGAACTTGGTTCAATGGGAAAACGAAACTGTGAAGGTTGTAAAGAAAAAACACTTGAGAAATATGACTATTCCTAACAGCACAAGATCAAGTGTTGAGACCCGTAACATGTGGTAAAGGTTAAGTTTTAAAACTTTTAATGATTCCAAAGAGATAGAGTATGACGGGATACTCAAATGGAGATCACCTATATAAATGAGAAGTGAGGGCCGCTTTGACCAAACATTTATGAATTCAAAGGGCGTCCATGGCCAAAACGGACAAAAACGTGAGAACAAACGAAGTCGAAACTAAGTTGTGTCTGCACTGTTGATTCGGTATACACTAAGGAGGACTAGTTCAAGGCACCGCATCCACTAAGCCGCCGGTGTACCCGATGGTGTAAGACTACGGAAAGTTCAAAGCCACAAGCTACTTATCCGGAAGCAATGAGGTTTCACATGAACTGAACTATGTGTCTGCATTATTGTAGGTGCAATTTCCACTCATGTGGGGGATTGTTGGAATTTGGTTTTGAAAGAGTTTTTAAATACTCTATTTTTGACCAATTTAATGGAGGGCAAAATAGTAATCTCAATGAGATTAAATATAATCTATGTGTTCTACTCGCAGAGTAGGTCGTTTCGGTATTTTTCGTTCTCAAAACTGAATTACGGTGAGTGAGAAATTATTTTCTAAAGTGGGGAAATAAACAATGATGTGGAGAAATAATAGGTGAAAATAAATTAAAATAATTATTTTCATATTGGATAAGGTTCAATCAGGATCCTTGCCAAGTCATTGATCTTTAAGATCTATGATTCTAGCCGTTGGATCAGCCAAGTCAGTGATCCAGACCATCTCCACATCATCATTTGACATGTTTCAGAGTAGTCTAGATTCATGGACTTTAATGCCTCCGTAGGTTCCGCTTTTGAAGCAGTCATAACCACCCACTAAGATAGTGAGATTATTCCTCCGATTAATCCTAATTGAGTGGTACATTTGTATCTATAAAATAGGAGTGTCTTGCATTCATTTTAGAGTAACAACGAAGTTAAGAAATAGATTAGAATTCGAGTCTCTCTCTCCCCTTCTATGCATTTAGAAGGTTCAATTCATAACTTCTGATGTTCGTCTTTCCTCTGTGTTTAGTGGTGCTACTAACACATAGATGTCAAAACCGTTTTACCTTTGGGGACGATACACATTCCTGTGAGCACTAGCCAGGGCGTATTTCGTCTTGCGGTAAAAGGATTTTTCCTTGACTTGGTTTTTTCTGTGTGTTTTTTCATGTAATTCCAGTCTTTCATTCGTTGCAGTATATTCCGATATTTCTTTTTTGTATACGGTTTTACAATTAAAGAAATATTTTCCAATAATTTATGTTGTAAATGAACTTAGAGAGATAAAAAGAGTACAAGAGACCTATTTATATGTTTGCATGTTATGAGGTGTCATTGTTTATGCTTAAATGACTTAATTAAGTGACAAGTGTCCTAACACATGTCATTTATGCCACCTCTTATGCACTAATTACATTGCTTTGAGATTAATATGTCCTTACTAAGGACATTCCTAGCTACTGCTCCCTACTACAAGTAAGGTGATCTCTTCGTCCTTGTGCCTTTTGGGGTCTTGTCTTGTTGTTGTATTAATGGGCTTGTAGGTCTTTGTAAGTGCTCTTTCTCTCTTGTAAATGGCGAGCTTCTGGCGAGCTACATCTCCACTTGTTGAGGTGGTTAGTCAACGTGTGATGACATGGATGGTGACTTAGGCGAGCTACTAGGTAAGCTTTCTGGCGAGCTACTTTGTCTTAAGCTTTTTGCTTATGTTGATTACTCCTCATTAGCTCGCCTCCAGGTCGCCTGTCAACATTTGCTCCCCGGCTCTCCTATATATGGATTTACCAATATATAGGCGAGTTGTTTTCATCTTCTGAGTGAACTAGCAATAAGACGAGCTGGATTCTAGGTCTGGACGAGCTCCAAGACGAGCTATTCTTTCGGCGGCGGTTTGCAGACGTGGTCTGGAATTCGAGGCATTGACTGTCTTTTCATGCCTTAAAACACGCGCCTATTGTTGCTAAATTTTTAAATTCTTTGCTAAGAGGTCCCTGACAATTCTGAAAATTACTTAAATCGTCTTCTTCTTCCTATAAAAGGAAGCCACTATTCACCATTTTTTCTTTTATACATTTCAGACTTTCAGAGCAACCTTAGCATTTTCCGGCGATTTTCCTTAGCATTCTTAGATTTCCGTTCAACTTTCTCAAGGTAGTAACCATTATTCTTCTATTTCTCTTTATATCTTCTTTATTTATTTATTTTTGTGATTTCCAGTTTTTTTGGAACTTTAAACTTTGAGTGAGGCCACCATTTTTTCCGGCCAACCCCATTAACTCCGGTCACCGAAATCTCGACCTTCCACACTTCCATTCGACTTTTTAAGAACTTTATAGATTTCCTAACTTGCTCCCACAACCATGTCTTCAAGATCCTCCTCTTCTAGTTGAAATATTTCCAATAGAAATTTGGGCAAAAGGTCCATGGTTGAGGACAACGTCATTCCCCAACTGACCCCAATGATATTGATTCGGACTCCGAGGTGATGACTGTAGCTCGCCACATAGAACACGAGCTAAGTGGCGAGCTACGTAGCGAGCAGGACAATGATCATGATGAAGAGGCCACCGCCTCTGGCGGCCTATATGTCGAGCTGGTGCGTGAGCTCGAGGAGGAGCAAGAGGTAGTAGGATCAGAAGCTCGCACCTCCTCAAATATTGAATCCAGCGATGATGAGATCACTACGACTTACCTCGAGTCCATCAATTTTCCGATGTATGCCGTCCCAAAACACAATAATCCTATGGCCGTGGAGCATGAGCTTGACTGGGATGATTATGTGGCGAGGTATATGGCGAGCTTCCCTACACCTCTGCGAGCTGAAAGTGAGGCTGAAGGGGCGACCGACTTCTGGATGAATAAGATTGCTAGTGTTATCCCGGTTGAGATTCTTAACAGGCTCTGAAAGACATATCAGATCCCCCTGGACATTCATATGTATACTCCCGGACCTAAGGAACGAGCTGATAGTCACTCTACTGGGCTTACTGTCATTAACATCCATACCCTTGAAGCTGGAGTGACTCTATTTCTGCATCCCATCATTGGCCGATACTTACTAGACATGAACCTGGCCATCACTCAAATCACACCCAACGGTTGGAGCAACTTGTTGGCCCTTTTGACTCTGTTTGGTCTTGAAGGGTACAAAAATCGACTAACCATGGTAGAGATCAATAGTGTCCTTAGCATCACCCGATAAAGCGAGAGGGCAAGGGGTATTATTACCTGAAAGTACGGCCGGGTAAGAAGCTTCTGAAGAGCTTGACTAACAAAGTCCGCGATTGGAAGGAGTAGTTCATCTTCATCAGGGGAGACTGGCAACCATCCACGAACTACGAGGGTCAATAGAGGCGAATCCTATCCCTCAAGGAGTAAATGGATATAAGTAGTAGGTTCAATTCTTGGCGTGAGTGAGTTGTTTAAAATTTACTAATCTGATAAACTTTTTCTTGCAGGTCCCAAGCATCTAAGGTGGGGCCATCCGAATTCGGCCATCTCGGAGGTGTTTGAGTACGTCTACGCTGTTTGCTGCGGTCACAATCGTTGGGACAGAGGAGTGCACCACCTGAGCAAGGCCCACTATTGGCGAGTTGTCTTAGTGTACACATCTCCGCATCACTTCGTTGTGCAGGCTTTAGCTCCACCAGGAAGAGTAGCTCGCAGAGTAGCTCACCTCTTCGTTTGTCAAGTAGTTGGCCTACTAGCTCGCTGATAGGTTTGCTTTTATTGTGCAACTCAAGAGGTGACCATCGTAATCCCGCCATCCTACCACACACTCGTGCAAAAGATTAGGATGATGAGCTCGAATAAAAAGGGTCTGCCATCTGCCTTCTTGGCGGCTCAAAAGAAGGTGTTGGCGGCTGCTGCCGCAAAGACCAAAGCTGGGGGTTCTACTCTACTCCTCCTCAGAAGAAAGCTCCAGCCCCGAAGGTGGCGGCCATAAAGGGCGGTGAGCGAGCTCTGACCCAACCCGTAGCCCAAGAAATGTGAAAAAAACTCCCTGGTTAGCTGCCCGAATGACTGGATTGAGCCAGGAGCTAGCGATGAAAACCACTTATGGGCCCAATCTCCTAGGGTAAGTGGGAAATTCCTACACTGGGTAGCATCAGTTGCTCCCATGGAAATCATGAAGTTGAAGTACTTCGAGATGTGCACTTTTGGATCCGACTCCCCCTCTTACAGGGCCATAGCAGGGAATTGAATCTTCTTCTGAATCGGGGCTTTAAGTATAGTGGAAGTAAGTGGAGATACCATAAGTGCATTAGGACTAGCTCCATCATGTTTAGCTGCTACCTGCATCTGCAGCTCTTCTATGACCTTTTTTAACGTGGTCAGCTCGTAATTGTGAATCACCTCCTCACCACACATAATGACTCGTTGGTGATAAATGCGAACATAATGAATACGAAGGTCCACCGCCTGCTCGTGGATACCGGAGCTTACACCAACATACTCTTCAAGAACACCCTAGACTAGCTAGGAGATTATGAGTCATATATAGAAGATTGTAATCATAGGATAGTGGGGTTTGGAGAAGTTGTAACCATCCCCTTAGGAATAATTAGGTTGTCAATTGAGCTTGTATCAGCTGAGGACCCAGAAAAGAGACTGACTAAATTGATAGATTTCTTGGTTGTAGACTAGCAGTCCTCTTATAACGGGTTCCTTGGCCGTCCTTTCATTTCTGAGTTCAAAGTTGTCTGTTCAACCTACTACTACTGTGTAAAATTCCCAACTCCTAAGGGTGCCAAAACTGTAAAGGGCGACCAAAAAAAGTAAGAGAATGTCTTTTATTAATAAAAAACCAGTTACACAGGTACTAGTGGACGAAGAAGAAATACAACACCCACCAGAAGAGCCCAATATTCTAGATATCATCTCGGTGAAAACCGAGTTAATGGAGGTGGACAACCAGCTGGATGAACTGGAGGTCGCCCAAGTTCAGAAAGAAGACTCCCAGCAAGAAGTAGATATGGAAGTAGATGGGGAACTAGTAGCCGATACACCTGCAAGCTCAGCAAGGTGGGAATCAAACACAGTCCCTGAGCCTACTAACCCACAGAAGGAGCAGGAGGACCTCGAACCTCGAGTGAGTTACGAGCCTATGCAAGTGGAGGACGAGCTGAGCTGGGAAGGACTTACCTCGGACCCTAGGTGGAAGAATAAAAAAAGACGAGCTACCCCGGTGGAAGAGCTAAGAGTAATCCAGGTGGACCCCCATAGGAAGGACTTAGAACTTTTTATAGGTTCTGAGTTGCAGGAGCCCTACAGGAGTAAGATGGAAGAGTTCCTGAAATCCATCCTGGATGTGTTTGCCTGGTCCCACAAAGATATGACTGGAATCCCGTTCGAGCATGCTTGTCATCGATTAAACATCGATCCCAAAAGGAAACCCATCCAATAGAAGCGAAGGAAGTATGGACCAGACAAATACGAAGCTCAGCTGCTAGATAGCAAGCTAATACAGGAGGCTCTGTATCTGCAATGGGGGGCAAATCCAGTGTTAGTCAAAAAACCAAACAGAACATGTCGGTTATGCACCAATTTCACGGATCTCAAGGTAGCTTGTCCGAAGGATAATTTCCCACTCACATAGACCAATTGGTGTACAACACTGTTAGCCATGATCTAATGATGTTTATGGATGCCTTTGCAAGTTATCACCAGATAGCAATGCTCCCTGACGATCAAGAGCACACGACCTTCTACACAAACAAGAATATGTACTGCTGGAAAAGGATGCCATTCAGACTCATCAATGCTGGAGCTACATATCAAAGGTTGGTCAACAAGATATTTGACCAATACATTGGGCATACAATGGAGGTATACGTAGACGATATCGTGGTCAAGAGTTTGAAGAAAGATGACCACCTAGAGCACCTCAAGAAGGCGTTTGACATCATGAGGACATACAACATGAAGTTGAACCCCAAGAAGAGTAGCTTCGGAGTTCAGAGTATACTTGGGAAAGTTCCTGGGCCACCTGGTGAGTCAAAAAGGGATCGAAGTCAACCCGGCCCAAGTAAAGTGTATACTGGAGATGGAGCCACCCGACTTGGTGAAGAAAGTTCAACGGCTGACAGGTTGCTTAGCAGCATTGAACGGGTTTCTTTGAATTGATAAAAGTAAAAAAGAAAGAAGACTTCCCATGGACGAGTACTTGCTAGAAAGCATTTGAAGAAATAAAGACTATCTCAGTAATCCACAGATCTTGTCAAAGCCGATTCCAAGGGAGAAGTTGTACATATACTTGGCAGCATTTGTGGTGGCCATCAGCTCGGTACTAGTACGAGCTGAAGGGAAAACACACCTACCAGTGTATTACGTAAGCCAATTGTACTGCGAGGATTCTCCTTATCCCTACTCAAATGCCTGACATATAAAGAAGGACAGGAGGTACTAGAGGAGATCTACCAAGGAATCTGTGGGAGTCACG
Organism: Prunella vulgaris; assembly: GCA_026898435.1. Taxonomy (NCBI): domain Eukaryota; kingdom Viridiplantae; phylum Streptophyta; class Magnoliopsida; order Lamiales; family Lamiaceae; genus Prunella; species Prunella vulgaris. The sequence continues at coordinate 336,737 of JAPKLY010000133.1, read as the reverse complement.
CTGGAGGACAGAATTTAGCATATAAGACGATCAGACAAGGGTACTATTGGCCCACTCTGATGTTGGACTGACGAACTAACATAATTAGTATATGAATAATCCCCAAGGTTTGGCAGGATGTCAGGACTCACCCAGATCCGTAAAGGTACAGAGCCCGCCCACATGGGAATAGCTTATCCGCGTAGCTCGCCCAAAAGGGGCTCACCTCTGTCATCCTAGAGCTCACCCCGAGCTCGCCTGGTATACCTAGGAAGGCCTCGCCGAGATCCATCATCGCATAACGTCCGTAAGCCACACAAGGCACTGGAGCTCGCCCCAGAGCTCGCTCAAACCACTGAAGCCCACCTCCGAGCTCGCCCATGAGCTCGCCTATTAGTCAAATAGGACCCCGATAGTGCGCTCTTTTTCCCTCCGTCCGGTTTATCCACAAGGGTGGTTTACGGCGAGGTTTTTAATGAGGCCCATCTAGTCTAAGGCATAGTAGTAGGACGAGGCATGATAGGGGAAACAGTGTGAGAGATCAAGACGAGGGTAAGGAACCCTCGTCAACACCGGAAGCCATATAGGCTCGTAAGGTGCCGTCTCACATTCGCACACCTATAAATAAGACCTCTCTTGTACTATTCTGGGACTCTCTCATATTTTTCACACAATCAATACAATCTTCATTGCAATATTTCTCTCTCTAAATTCTCTACTCTCCCTCCTCAAGAACATAAAATCATAAGATTATTGTTTGGTAGAATTAATCCGTCGTAAAGCCACATAAACGAACACAATCAGTAAATTCTACCAACAATTTGGCGCTAGAAGGAGGGTGTGTATTCGAACATAAACCTGAAAATTAAAAATCTCAAGAACGAAAAAATTAGGGTTTGTTGAAGATTTGAAGGTGTTCTTGATAAAACTCAAGAACACTTGAAGATACACATACATCTTCATCCCTTGAACGAAGAACCCAGATTTCCGAACAAAAACCCGAGTTTTCGGATTTCACAAAATCTGCCCAGAACAAGTTTTCAAACGCGCGCGTGCACACGAATAAACTGAATTTCGGATAATTCATCACACGCGAGGCTAGACGAAAACTTGCACAACTTCACCTAAGCTGGACGACCACCACTCCGGCGACCTCCACCACCCCGGCGATCTCCCTCCACCTCGGTGACCTTCAGCAAGCTACCCCCTCCGAAACCCAAAAATGGCTAACACTCGAGCCGCCAAGGGACATGCCTCCGCAGCTGCAGGAAGGTCTAAAGGGGGTGATCAAAACCAGGCCGAGGTGGAGACCTCACGCCAGGTGGTGGAGACCTCACAACCACCTCCCCAGAAGAGCACCGCAGCTCCGCGACCTCCGCGAGTTGCGGTGACCCAGGAAGACTTGGCCCCCGCTCTGAGGGACCTGGTCAGCAATCCTGACGAGCTCCAACATACCATCGCGACCTTACAAAGGTTGCAGCAGCGACAACAGGACGAGCTCGCCCTGGTACCCAGGAGAGTTCCAGCTGCCGAAGCCCGGGAGCAGACCAGGCCCACTCAGGGCACCCAGACCAGAGGGGACTACAGCGTACTCCCCACCGAGCAGGAGGCTAGCTCGGCACAAGCTCGCCAGCGCAGGGAGAGGACCGGCAAGGCCAAAAAGGTGGAGGAGGATCCCGCCCCTTACACCGGGGCATCTGACACCCACCAATCACAAAGGAGGGAAGTCCTCCAAGGCCGCCTGGGCCCTAGATACGAAGAGAATGAGCGTACGGCGGCCCCAGCTGCGTCCCACGGGGACTCCGACCAGCAGCCACGCAGATCAGCCCACGAAAGGCTGAGGAGGCCCGCCACTGACCGGTTAGGCCCCCACGGCGGATGCCAATTCCAGCCCGCCACCGAGAGGTCACCCCAGAGTGAGGCACCTCGGGGGCGTGCATCTGTGAGATGCACGACCTTTGAGCAGCCTCCGCCGGAGGTGACCCGAGATGACGAGCTGGCCTCACTGAAAAAGGCCATCGAAATGCTACAAGCACAAGTAGCAGCCAAGTCTGGCGGACCTGACGCCACGACTCTCCCCACATCTCCATTGGCACCTGCCATCCTCTGCTCACCGGTCCAGAAGAAAATTCAATTCCCGGTGATGTCCGCATACGAAGGCGAATCGGACCCGAAAGTCCACCTGGCCAAGTATGCGGACTTCATGATTTTGGTCGGCGCCACCGATTCCACCCAGTGCCGGAACTTCCCGCTGACCCTAGGGGATCGAGCTCACCGCTGGTTCTCTTCACTCGCCCCGGGGTTAATCTGCTCATTTGGCCAACTCTCGCGGGAGTTCCTGGCCCACTTCTCTGGGTTCAGATCCTACCTTACCCAGAAGCACCGACTCGCCAACATCCACCAAAGCGAGAACGAGACCGACCAGCAATATCTGGAAAGGTTCGACAAAACCCTGCTGGAAGGCGAGCCGGTGAGCGAAGACACCAAGGTCATCGCAGCAATGGCCGGACTCAGGAGGGGCACCGACCTCTGGAAGGAGATGCACCTCGCATGTCCCAATACTTACAGCGAATTCCGCCACAAGGCGGGGGTATTCGTGGCTATGCAGGAGGCACTACTGAAAGAAGTTAGTGCCCACGAAGAAAGGAAGCCCTACGGGAAGAAGTCCGGGGGCACCTACAAAGCTCCCCGGAACTTAAAGGCTTTTGGCGATGGAGATGAGCTCAAAGAAAAGCTCAATCAGGTCCTCAATTCCTCCATTGACCACGTCTTCACTGCCGTCAAAGGCAAGGCCATACTGGAGGAGCCAAGGCGGATCCGCCAGGACCGCACGAAGCTCAACCCCAATAAATTTTGTGCTTACCATCAGGCCATCGGCCACTTCACCAGCGAGTGTCGAGACCTCCTAAAGCAACTCTAGAAATTTTACGAGGAGGGAAAATTGGCCGAGTTCGTGAAGAAGGCCCCAGCTAAGAGACCGAGGTTCGAGAGGAGGGCTACCTCCGATGACGAGGAAGAGGAAGCGGACCAACCTGGTCCCCACAACAGACGGAGAGCACCTCCCCAACCTCAGCAAAATATGGAGCCCACCCAGGAACTCTTGGTTCTTGAGGAGGAGATCGGAGCTGCAGGAGGTCTCCAGGACGGGGGATCCTCCATATCCAGGAGAAAGAGGAAGGCCGAAATCCAGGCCATAAACCAAGTCTAGGAAGGCAGCTCCAGCCCCAGGTCCGTCTCACAGCTTGCTGACGAGCTGACATTTTCTTCAGCGGACCTGGAGGGGGTACTGATGCCCCACAACGACTCATTGGTGATAACCGCCAACATCATGACCGTCCGAGTTCACAGGCTACTTGTGGACACCGGCACATTCACCAACATTCTCTTCAAATCCACCTTGGATGCCTTAGGTGATTTTGAGTCGTATCTGGAACCTAGCAATGCTAGGATAGTGGGGTTCGGAGAGGCTGTAACTTCCCCCTAGGTAGTGTTAGGTTGAGCGTCCAGCTTGTATCGGCTGAGGATCCCGAAAAGAGACTGACTAGGCTCATAGATTTCCTTGTTGTCGACCAGCAGTCCTCCTACAATGGGTTCCTTGGTCGCCCGTTTATTAATGAATTCAAAGTGGCGTGTTCGACCTACTACTACTGTTTAAAATTCCCAACTCCAAAAGGCGCCGGAACTATAAAAGGTGACCAGAAAAAGGCCCGAGAATGTTTACTCCAGGTCAAAGACGGCCGGGTCAAGAAGTCTGTTACACAGGTCCACATCCTCGAAGAGGACGTACAGATTCCTGCAGACGAGCCAAACATTCCAGATGTCATCTCGGTCGAAACTGAGATGATGGAGGTAGGCAATTTGTCAGAAATCAACCAAGGCACTGGACCTGTGCAAGACACACAACCGACACCAATGGAGGACTTGGAAGAAACCCAAGTGTCGAGACCTGCGCAGGGGTCGATACCTGCGCAGGGGCAGCAGCCTACTCCCATGGAGGTAGCTGATGAGGTCCAAGGTGGGGGACCTGAAGGAGGTCAAGAACCAACACCAATGGACGTTGACCCAACTCCCCAAGTCACCGCACCATTCCAAGTTGACAAACCACCGGAGGTGCTCATAGCTGAAGAGCCCGCCCAAGCTGAAAGCCAACCCGATGATCTCAAACCGCGCATAGGCCATTAGCCTGCGCAGATGTCACAAGGGGAGTGGGACGAGTTCATCAGCAACCCGAGGTGGAAAAATTAAAAGAGAAAAGCCACCCCCATGGAAGAGTTGATGGCACTCCCGGTGGACCCGGAAAGGGACTTAGAACTTTTCATCGGTTCTGAGTTACCTGAACCGTACCAGTCGAGGATGGAGTTGTTCTTAATGACCAACCTGGACGTGTTCGCCTGGTCCCACAAAGACATGACGGGGATCCCGTTGGAACATGCTTGCCACAGACTTAACATAGACCCGATGAGGAGACCCGTACGCCAAAAGTGAAGAAAGTATGGACCAGACAAGTACGCAACCCTGACTGTTGAGGTCGAAAAATTGTTAGACAACAAACTCATCAAGGAGGCTCTGTGTCCGCAGTGGGTTGCAAACCCCGTCCTGGTGAGAAAACACAATGGGACGTGGAGACTATGCATTGACTTCACGGACCTAAACAAAGCATGCCCGAAGGACAACTTCCCGCTGCCTCACATCGATCAGCTAGTGGATAGCACCGCAGGCCATGAGATGATGACATTCATGGATGCTTTCGCGGGCTATCACCAGATAGCTCTACACCCAGATGACCAGGAACACACGACGTTCTACACCAACAAGAACATGTATTGTTGGGAAAGGATGTCGTTCGGACTCATCAACGCCGGAGCCACCTACCAAAGATTGGTGAACAAAATATTTGACCAACACATCGGCGAATCCATGGAAGTGTATGTGGATGACATAGTTGTCAAGAGTTTGAGAAAGGAGGACCACCTGGACCACCTAAAATAGACCTTCGACATACTGCGCCACTACAACATGAAGTTTAACCCCAAAAAGACCAGCTTCGGCGTGCACTCTGGGAAGTTCCTGGGGCACCTAGTTAGCCAACGTGGAATTGAGGTCAACCCAACACAGGTCCAATGTATAATCGAGATGGGTATACCCGATTTCGTCCAAAAAATTCAAAGACTAACTGGGTTCATGGCGGCCCTGAACAGATTCATCTCCAGGTCTGGCGACAGGAATCGTCCATTTTTCGAGGTAATTAAGGCAAACACACGGAGGTACAAAGAGGCGGCCAAAACCAACAAGCTCCACCTCAAAAACCACTTCGTCTGGACAATGAATGCCAACGAGCCTTCGAAGATATCAAAACATACCTGGCGGATACACAGGTCCTGTCGAAGCCGATACCTGGAGAGAAGCTGTATCTGTACCTAGCCGAGTCGGAGGTGGCCATCAGCTCTGTCCTGGTCTGAGAAGAGGCGAAAACACACCTACCAGTGTACTACGTGAGCCAAGTCTTACATGAAGCTGAGTTGCGGTACACCCCAACAGAGAAGTTGGCTTATGCACTGGTGATGAGTGTTAGAAAATTGAGACCTTACTTCTTTGACCACCCAGTAGAGGTACTGACAACATTCCCACTACGTCAAATACTACAGCGCCCAGACACCGCCGGACGCCTGCTGAAATGGTCACTGGAGATCAGCCAATACGGTATAACCTATGCACCCCGAACAGCGATCAAGGGACAAGCACTTGCCGACTTCATCGTCGAGCTAACTTTCCCACAAGATCCGACGAGGGGGCGTATAGCTCTGTGGCATCTCTACGTAGACGGGTCATCAACCAGCATAGCAGCAGACGCAGGCGTAGTCCTGATCAGTTCAGACAGACAAGTCTTCACCTCCGCAATTCGGTTCGACTTTCGAGCAACCAACAACGAGGCGGAGTATGAAGCGTTGATAGCAGGACTTAGGCTATCATTAGCTGTGGGGGCCACCAATCTTCAAGTTTTCAGAGATTCCCAGCTAATAATATCCCAAGTCCGGGGAGAATATGAAGCAAAAGACCAGCAGATGATGACCTACCAGAAGATAGCCGCGCATCTGATCTCGATGTTTACACAAGTTTACATCAATCAGATACCGCGGCTAGAAAACACACAAGCAGATGCTCTAGCCCGGCTAGCTACTAGCAACGGTGAAGCCGAATTCACGGAGGTTGTGATAACCACACTGAAAAACCCCTCGACGTCCGATTACAAGATAAATCAAACCTCGAGTGGGGGGCAGGAGGATAGTGAAGATGGTGAAGATTGGTGCACTCCAATCCGAAAATACTTAGCAGACGGAACAACCCCCGTGGACACCTGGGAAACTAGCCGGTTAGTAAAGCAAGCTGCCAGATATACGCTGCTGGATGGCCAACTCTATAAACGTGGATTCTCTCTACCCCTGCTCAAATGCCTAACTAGAAAGCAGAGGTCCGAAGTGTTGGAAGAAATTCACGAAGGGATTTGTGGGAGTCACGCTGGGGGGCAAGCATTGGCATATAAGACGATCAGACAGGGCTACTACTGGCCCACTCTTCGCAAAGATGCCATCAGCTTCGCTCGAAGGTGCCGAAAGTGCCAACTTTTCGCACCTAACATCCACTCCCCAGCCAACCAGCTGAAGTCGGTGTTCAGCCCATGGCCTTTCGTGAAATGAGGAATCGACTTGATCGGCCCATTTCCACCTGGTAGAGGCGGTGTAAAGTTTGTTGTCGTAGCAGTAGACTACTACACTAAGTGGGCTGAGGCCGAAGCTCTCACAACCATAACCCAGGAAAGGATGATCGGCTTCATTTGGAAAAACCTGATCTGCAGATTTGGACTCCCGTAGTCGGTCATCTCTGATAATAGAAGGCAGTTCGACGGACAGAAGTTGAGGGACTTCTGCAGTTCATGGAACATCAAGAAGCACTACTCAACTCCATATCACCCCCAGTCGAACGGCCAGGTCGAGGCGGTGAACAAGATCCTAAACACATATTGAAGCTCCGCCTCGAAGAAAATAAAGGAAGCTGGGCAGATGAACTCCCGGAGGTCCTATGGTCTTATAGAACTTCCTATAGGGCCATCACCGGGGAGACCCCATTTGCCCTAGCCTTCGGGACTGAAGCCGTAGTCCCGGTTGAAGTCCAGAACAAGACTTGGAAGGTGGTGGGGTATGATGAAGAAAAGAATGATGAAGCCTTGGCAGTAGAAAAAGATCTGATCGAAGAGACCAGAGCTTCGTCAGAAATGAAAAACGCCACCTACAAGCGCAGAGCGGAAAAATATTACAACTCTCAGGTCCGAGACCGAAAATTCAAGGTCGGAGACCTGGTGTTAAAAAAGAAATTGATGGCCCCACCAGGTGTATTCGGTTCAAACTGGGAAGGACCATTCCGGGTCACCGCAGCCTGGCCAAACGGTACCTATGATCTAGAAGACGCAGAAGGCAAGGCTTCGTCATACACCTGGAGCTCGGCACATCTAAAAAAGTTCTACCAATAGACTAGAATCCTGTAATAAACTAGTCAAAAGTTTGCATCAGAAATGTCGATGGCAACCGATGTAAATAACGTTACTATAAAAAAAAATTCAGAAAAATTCCCCAAGTGTTTGGACCTGTGCAGCTCTCCAATCAGACGAGCTGCACCAGGTCGCCCACTGCTCCTGGTAGCTCGCCAAACCCAGCTCGCGCACATGCTCAAAAATCCACAATGCGCAAGGACCAAGGTCCCAAGCGTTGTAATTAAAATAGCTCGAAGGCAAAGGCCAAAGTGCCCAAGGTCGTGAAGGTGCCCTTCTTAAAGGGTTGCTAAGCACCTACTGCCACAAGTTAGAAAAATTCGCGAAAAAGATAAAAACGTCTAAGGCAAGGTTCATGAAACCCAATGGCCCAACGTGAATCAATCGAAGTGCAGTTCGCTGCCCTAAGTGGCCTAAGACGAACGATTCGTGGCCCTAAGTGGCATAAGACGAAGAATAAGCACTCTCAAGACAGAGGTACAATTCGTAGTCGTAAGTGACGTAAAACGAGTGATTCGCTTCTCAAAGTAGAATAAGACGAACAATTATGTACAAGAAAAATAAACAAAAACGAGATATTTAAGAAATTATAACGTAAAAGCGCAAAATACGTAAATGAAAAGAGTTAGACAAAAAAATGCTCGACTTCTATTCAAAAGATACTTAAGAAATTTTCAAGTAAAAAATATACTTGAAAAAATCCTAAGTATAAGTAGCAATGCTGGCCACAAGGGCCGACCAGCTGGCCATCTTTGAACTACAAAAAAGCTCCTTCTGGGCGAGCTGCACAAGCCCGGCGAGCTAAATCTACTTGAACAAAAAAAGCAAAGGCTACAAAAAAGGAGCTCCTTCTGGGAGAGCTCCACAACCCGTCGGCCTACTACAAGTTGGAAATTAAAAAAGTTAATCTAAGAAAGCAAGGAAAAGCCTAAGTCTAGGGGGCATCAGTAGGGGCAGGGGCGACCTCGGTAGGGACAGGGGCGACCTGGGCACCAGGAAGGGCAAGTTCGGCCTCTGAAGTGATGTTGCCAGTAAGCCCGCTGGCATCGAACTCGCCCAAATTTAGCATGGCATCCCCACACGCCTCTTGAAGTTGCTCCATAGTGGGCGGAGTCCGCTCCTCTTGGTCGGTGACCTCCGTTTCGCCCAGATTCAGTTCCGGCACTGGGATGGTATTGATAATCTTGAACCGTGCCGGAACAAAATCCAGTGGAATTCCAAGTTCGGGGAGGTCGCCAATATCCAGCTCGGCATCATCAGGGAAGGGGACCCTGCCCAAGCACTCCTTAAACTCGCCCACTACCGCCTTCACCTCATCATCATGATGGGCTCGCGCCCACCAGAGGGCCCTTAGAAGCTCGGCGTAACATTGCACGAAGCCCCGATCCGAGGCCTCGGCTTTCGCAGCTACCAAATCAGCCGAGGAGAAAGCACTGTTGCGTAGTTCGGCGACCTCAAGGGCCTTCGCCTCCAATTCGGCCCTTAGCCTCGCGCACTCCCTGTCCGCCCCCCGAGCCAGGCCTCGCTGGAGTTCCAGCTCCCTCTTCGTCAGACTGTGCTGATCAATCTCCCGGGCGAGGTGTCCAGCGAGCTCCTCTTCCTTTGCCTTGAGTTTGGCCTCTGCGTCCCTCTCAAACCCGGCGAGCTGTCGCTGGAGGTCGCCGAGTTGCTTCAAAGCGTCTTGCTCGGCGACCAGCGATGCTGTAGCTTTCTCCTCAGCAAGCTGCGCCTACTTTTTTACTTTGTAAGCAGAGTCCGCCAACGCCAGCATCCGCTTGTTCCTGTCGGAGCGACCTGCCTCCAGCTCGGCGACCTGCTCGAGGGCCTTTTGATTGGCGAGCACCAATCTACTCGCATAGTGGCCCGAGAGAAGGAGGTTCTCCCTCAGGTCCTGGCTGTTGATACCCGCCACCAACGGGGTCGTCCAATGCCTCGGCATCTCACTCACAGCATTTCGGGCTATGCCCGGAGGGAGGTTCCGCATCGACGTGAGAGAGCGAGATCGCTCAAAGGCATGCAGAGCCTCGTGGCGGTTCGGGAAAGCAATTGGAGCATAGCTGCGGAATCGGAACAGATAGAAAGTGTTAGGAAAAAATAAGGAATAATAGGCAATAAAGGTCATTTGGGCTAACTACTTACTGGACTCGGTCGGGATCCCAACCCAGTAGCGTATCATCGGTGGTTTGCACCCTGAATGGGGAAGGTGAAGGGGGCAAACTCGGAATGGGCGTAGCCGCCAGCGGGGCGGTGGATTGAACAGAGCCCCCCTGCCCCGACCTCACCGAGGTCCTCTCGGCCCGGTCGGACTCCTCTTCGACTACGCCGGTGTATCTCGTTCTCTTGCGAGCTGGGGGATCCTCCTCGCCAACTCGGGATCTGCCACCCCCTTGGGCCCCTCTCTTTCCTCGACCTCGCTCGGAGGGGGCAACAACTCGTCCCCCACCTCGGCCGGCCCGGGCGACCTCTGATGCCTTGGACTTTTCAGGAGCCTTGGTTTTCTCCTTTTGAGCTCCCAATCCCCCTGCCTCGCCCTTTTTAGAGGCGAGCTCTGCCGCCTTGCTCGCCTCCAGCGCGAGCACGGACGGTGGGGCAAGTCGGTTGGGGCGAGGTGGGCCCATCTCAAATTGCTCCTTCACAATCCGGTAGGCCTCGGGGACCTCGGCAATCGGGATGGCAACGAAGCTACCACCTGCACAAGAAAACTACGAATGTCAGCATAATGGACGAGCTACTCCCCCCATAGGCGAGCTCCAAAGGGTTAAACCTGGGAGCTCGGGACCTTGGATATCAAGGTGGTGCGGCAATGTAAGGAGCCCGGCGAGCCGCAGGCAATGGTGCGCGCACAGGTGGGCGACCTGCCTATCCTTCTCGCTTCTCAAGCAACAGATGGCGCGCACCACGTCGAACTGCTCCGACTGGATTTGTGTCGCTTCGGAACTGCAAAAGGAAAGAAAATTAGAATTAGTATATCTAATTCAACCCACGCACACCGAAATAAGCGACCTACTGCTGGCTTCCCCATATCCCTCTGGGGTGGGAATACGGTCACCCCGTCCATGATACGTGCTGGAGGCTCGCCAATCTCCACCGATGAAGAAAAACTGCTTCTTCCATTCACGGACTTTATTAGGCAAGTCCCCGAGAAATTTCTCCCCTGGGCGAGCCTTCAGATAATAATACCCCGCGCCATCCTGCGCCCGCTTGGTCACGGCGAAGAGCTCGCCCAAGTCCGCCGAGGTTGTCGCGTTTTCATAACCCTCCAACCCAAAAACAGACAGAGCTGCGATAAGGTTGCTCCACGCATTCGGAGTGAGCTGGGTGATGGCCAGATTATTGTCAGCAAGATATTGGCCAATGATCGGGTGCAACGGCAACGTAAGCCCGGCCGTCAGAACATCTACATTCAAAGCGGTCATCCCCTCAGGAGGTGCGTCAGCCCGCTCATCCTTCATTGGGGCATACATGAAGATGTCCAGTGGGATGCGATATTCCCTGCGTATGATGGGCAGGTTGCATTCATCAATAAGGCTCACCACCTCGCCAGCCTTGTACTCAGAAGGGGCGACTTCTTCCAGGTCGGTGGGGTCGGCGCGAGGTACCCGATTTGGGCAGGGAAAGCTCACCGCGTACTCGGCGATATACTCATTCCAATCGAATGGGTGAACCACCTGGGCGGGAACCTGGTACTCTACCAGCTGGGGTTCTGGGAAATCGATTCGACGGAACCATTCGAGTGTAACTTCCCCCAGGTCTCCACCCTCCTCGCCGACCTCGACATTGCCCTCATCAACCTCCTCGGGTCCCTCGTTGCCGCTGGCAACTCTTTCATCTTGGGCGACCTCGCCACCTTCCTCCCATACCTCGCGGTACACGGAACTGGAGGCTCCTTCCTCCGGATCGGGACGTAGCTCGCTAGGCAGCTCGCTACGCGGCTCGCTGGAGACCTGGCGAGCTACCGAGGTCACCTCGGAGCTAGAGCCAATTTCCACATATGAAACCCGGGGTAGTTCCTCATCAGTCATTGGCCATTTATCGGGGTTCCGGTCCGAAGGGGTCCTACTCGAGGAACGTGTTGACATGGTCTCAGAGAAGTCCAAAAGGTCCTCAATCCAACAATCCAACAATCCCGATGTCAATGGAATCCAAAGGGGTTCTCGGCACAGTCCGCGGTCCAAAGTTCGAATAATTCCAAAAGAAAATGAAAGAAAATCGCAAAAAAGGATAGAAGATAAAGGAAGAAAAACTGAATCCTACCTTGAAGAGCCTTCGAAAATCCATCGAGCACAAGAAAAATCGGTCGTCGGGAAAGCTCTGAGAATTTGAAATACAGAAAGTGAGGAAATGAATCCATTTCCCCCTATTTATAGACGTCGGGGCGAGGTGCGATATTCACAAAGTACAGGGACCTGTTTGCAAGAAATTTGAAAGATGATATGATTGTGGGCGGGAACTGAGGTCTCAAAAGGCGTGCATGACCCCTGGATTCCCGCACCACGATGACCAGGAATAACCGCCTTGACCGAGCTCGCTTGTCAGCTCGGCAATCACCCAGAGATAGTTCACCGAATTTCGAGTTCTCCAGCTCGCCTGCACATTTGACGAAGTCATGACACATGCGAGCTGGGGGGCAAATGTTGGACTGGCGAACTAACATAATTAGTATATGAATAATCCCCAAGGTTTGGCAGGATGTCAGGACTCACCCAGATCCGTAAAGGTACAGAGCCCGCCCACATGGGAATAGCTTATCCGCGTAGCTCGCCCAAAAGGGGCTCGCCTCTATCATCCTAGAGCTCGCCCCGAGCTCGCCTGGTATACCCAGGAAGGCCTCGCCGAGATCCATCATCGCATAACGTCCGTAAGCCACACAAGGCACTGGAGCTCGCCCCAGAGCTCACCCAAACCACTGAAGCCCACCTCCGAGCTCGCCCATGAGCTCGCCTATTAGTCAAATAGGACCCCGATGGTGCGCTCTTTTTCCCTCCGTCCGGTTTATCAACAAGGGTGGTTTACGGCGAGGTTTTTAATGAGGCCCATCTAGTCTAAGGCATAGTAGTAGGACGAGGCGTGATAGGGGAAGCAGTGTGAGAGATCAAGACGAGGGTAAGGAACCCTCGTCAACACCGGAAGCCATATAGGCTCGTAAGGTGCCGTCTCACATTCGCACACCTATAAATAAGACCTCTCTTGTACTATTCTGGGACTCTCTCATATTTTTCACATAATTAATACAATCTTCATTGCAATATTTCTCTCTCTAAATTCTCTACTCTCCCTCCTCAAGAACATAAAATCATAAGATTATTGTTTGGTAGAATTAATCCGTCGTAAAGCCACATAAACGAACACAAGCAGTAAATTCTACCAACATCTGTGCAAAGATGCTATTAGCTTCGCTCGAAGATGTCATAAATGCCATCTATTCGCACCAATCATCCACACTCCAGCTAATCAGCTCAAATAAGTTTTCATCCCGTTGCCTTTTGCAAAATGGGGTATCGACTTGATCGGCCCATTCCTACCTGGAAAATACGGTGTTAAGTTTGTCGTAGTCGATGTAGATTACTACACAAAGTAGGCTAAAGCTGAAGCATTAGTAACAACAACGTAGGAGATGTTGATTAGCTTTATCTGGAAAAACCTGATCTGCAGGTTCGGACTCCCACAATCTATTGTAACAGACAATGAAAAACAGTTTGATGGCCAGAAGCTTAGAGAATTTTGCAGCTCCTAGAATATAAAGAAGCATTACTTGACCCCCTACCATCCACAATCCAACGGATAGGTCGAAGCTGTCAATAAAATCCTCAAACACATCTCGAAGATCTGCTTGGAAGATAGGAAAGATAGTTGGGCCGATGAGCTCCCTGAAGTACTTTGGTCTTACCGGACGTCCTATAGATCCAGCACAGGGGAGACACCTTTTGCCTTGGCTTTTGGGACTGAGGCAGTGATCCCGGTAGAGATCCAGAATCAGACGTGGAAGGTTGCAGGGTATGATGAAGGCACCAACAATGAAGCCTTGACCGTAGAGAAAGACCTACACGAAGAAACCCGAGCTTCATCTGAGTTAAGGAATGCAACCTACAAACAAAGGGCGGAAAAATATTACAACACTCAAGTATGTCACAGAAAATTCAAAATTGGGGAGCTGGTACTAAGGAAATGATGAGCAGTGCCGCCAGGGATCTTCGAACCTAACTGGGAAGGACCGTACCGGGTCACTGCTAGCTGGACCAACGGGACGTACAACTTTGAAGATATGGAAGGAAAAGTTTCAGCCTACACATGGAGCGTGGCTCACTTGAAGTATTATCAGTAGCAATAGTCTAGTTTTTCAAGTACTTTTAAAAGTAGAACAATAGCTTGTAAATAGGTCACAGAAGTTCGCATCAGAGATGTTGATGACGACCTATATTTGATTCATCAATAAAGAATACATTTTTTAAGATATGTCTGTTCAATTCTAATATCTAAAGGGTGAAGTCCCAAAATATTATTATTAAAGCTAGAGGCAAAAACTATTGAAATGCTAAGGGTAATAAAGAGTCCTACTAAAAGGATCACTATAAACCCACTGCCCAGTGTTAGAAAAATTCTCGATAGACAATTTTGAAACGTCTAAGGCAAAGTATTTTATAAAAACCTAACTGCCCAAGAGATCTTCATAAAATGCGAATTCGCGGTCGTAAGTGACGTAAGACGAACAAATACGCACCCAATAAAAATGAACAATAATAAAATAATAACATTCAAGAAAATATAACAAGGTTGAACAGAAAAACATGTTTCATAAATCTTTGCAATTAATCCAAGTACATGATGGTGTGTTACAAAAGGCCGCCGTAGGCTATTTAACTAAGTACTTAAAAAGAACAAAAGAGACAACCGACGTAGGGGCGAACTACCAAATTCCTACATTACGAAAATGAGAAAGAAAATCCTAAGTCTAAGTAGTAGGTGTTGAGGCTGGAGCAAGATCAGCAGTATAGTGGAAGCTCCGTGGTATCAGAGGGCTCGGTAGAAGGAGGCGCTTGCTCACCACCCTCAGTAGGAGCGTCTGGCCCAGTTAGGGGAGATAAAGTAGGCACTTGGGTGAACGGGCTAAGATTTCTAATGTCTATCATGATGTCGCCCGTGAGCCCACCCACTTGTTCATGCGAGAGCTCACCTGCCTTATCCCCTACCTTGTCGGGTAGCTCGCCATCCTCCTCGCCCTCCAAAGGTGGATAATCACCTCCGGTGATCCTAACGGTAGAGGGCATGAAACTTAGATCAACACCGAGGGTGATCAAGTCCTCGATGTCTGCGATGGTCCCCGGGGAAGGTGGTGGACTCCACGAACTCTTGAAACTCCTTCTTCAGAAGTTCCCACACATCCTCATTGCTATCCACCGCATATCGGTAAGCACGAAGAGTCTCATCATGTCAGCAAAGGTAGTCGAAGTCAGAAGCACTGCCCCTCTCGGTCTCCACTATCTTGGGCGAGCTGGAGATATCTACAAGGCTCTGTAGATTAGCTACTTGGTTGGCAAAAGAGTGAAGCTCGCCATCCAGCTTGGAATTTTCAGCCTGCGGAGTCTTGTTTAGCTCTCTCTCTCTCTCTCTCTCTCTCTCTCTGGCGAGCTCTTGTGACTTAAGGGCGAGCTCCTCAGTCTTGGCCGCGAGAGTGGCATCCACCTCTCCTTTCTGACGGGTGAGCTCTACAGAGCAGCCTGCTAGAGCCACCTTGGCCTTGGCTTCCATATCTACCGCCACCTTCTCAGCCTTCTTCTTCTCCTCGGCCATGCGCAAGTAAGAAGCATTAAGCTCCCGGTGGACTTTATCACTCTCCAGCATCTGCTCAATGGCCTGCTGAGCGGCCAGCATGGTCCCGCTAGTGTGGTGCATAGCTAATCGGAGGTTTTCAGCCCGCCTCTGCTTCCCAATGACCGCCACTTAAGAGTGAGTCCAGTGGCGGGGGATCTCCTCTATGGTCCGGAGAGCTACACCAGCGGGTAGGTCGCAAAAAGAGGCAAGCGACTGGGAGCAAGCATAGGAATGGAGGACCTCGCACTTCTCCGGATGGCTAGCGGAGCGTACCTACAAGAAACCCACAAAAAACACTTGTAAATTTTCCTACAAATAAGCCAACTGAAGCGAAAAAGAGAGATATTCAATGAAATCTTTACCCCGATCGGGTGGGATCCAAACTAAAAAAACTATCATCCACCACATAAATTTCGAAAGGTGATGGAGGTGGTGGAGGAGTTTGCACAGAAGCAGGGGCAGCAGATTGTGCCGAGACTCCTTGCCCAGAACCAGAGGTAGCTCGCCTGGCCCGATCGGACTCTGACTCATGAGCGGTAGTTTTTGCTCTATTACGAGCCCGGTCTTCCTCCTCATTCATAGGGAAGGACCACCGATCGAGGCAGAATAGACAGAGACCTACCATTCCTCCTATACAATAATAGCCTAGTGCTCGTCTCCTGCTCGCCCCCCAATTCGCATGAGCTACCTCTTAGTTGGGAGGACTGTGAACGTCTTGTGTCAAGGTCTCGGGCCGTCCCGGTGGTAGCAGGTTATGCAGTAGGTTGGCAAGCAGTGAGTGTTGTTGCCTTTGGACTTCTTGGAGTAGAGCGATAGTTTGCTTTAGCTCATCAGGATTCTGGATGATAGATTGTACCACCGGGTCCAATCCGTCTCGAAGTGTGTTGGGGCTCGTGCCTGATTGTGAGCTCGCATAGTAACTCACGGTCTGGAGATTTCTCCATCAGTCTAATTTCCGCGAGCTCCACGTCCTTTACACCTCCTAATTGTGGACAACGTATATGTGTTTTCTTGAGACATGTTTAACCAGCAGGTTTTTAGTGTGTTCTTTGTTGAATTTCCAGCAAAGGTAATTTAAGAGTACTCCTTACTAGCCTTGCATGTGAGTGATTTTTCAGATTTTTTGTTTTTATTCACTCAACATGCATGCATTAAGAGTTTTCTTGTTTGTGTATTTTATAAATTCTGTGAATTGTTCAATTTCTTCAAATCTTCAAGTTGTTCTTCAAATTTCTCAAGAACACCTTCAAACCTTCAAGTCCTTTCTCTCATTTTTAATTAATTGGAGTTTCGTACCCTCCTTATAGAGTCAAATTGTTGGAAGAATTTACAAATGAGGGTGATTATGTGACTGATTTAACACTTGAATTCCTCCAAACAATAATCAAAGATAATTCGAGAATTGGATAATATAGTGAGAGAAAGTAGAGAGAAGTAATTTATGTTGTAAATGAACTTAGAGAGATAAAGAGAGTACAATAGACTTATTTATATGTTTGCTTGTGATGAGGTGATATTGTTTAAGCTTAAATGACTTAATTAAGTGACAAGTGCCCTAACACGTGTCTTTTATGCCACCTCTTATGCACTAATTACATTGCTTTGAGATTAATATGCCCTTACTAAGAACATTCCTAGCTACTGCTCCCTGCTACAAGTAAGGCGAGCTCTTCGTCCTTGTGCCTTTTGGGGTCTTGTCTTGTTATTGTGTTGATGGGCTAGTAGGTCTTTTTAAGTGGTCTTTCTCTCTTGTAAATGGCGAGCTTCTGGCGAGCTACCCTGCGAGCTACATCTCCACTTGTTGAGGTGGTTAGTCAACGGGTGATGACATGGATGGTGACTTAGGCGAGCTACTGGTCGAGCTTTCTGACGAGCTACTTTGCCTTAAGTTTTTTGCTTTTGTTGATTACTCCTCATTAGCTTACCTCCAGGCTGCCTGTCAACACACTCAACGCTAATCCTTTCTAAGGTCTGTCCTACCTTCTTTTATGGTTGCTACCAAACGGAGCCTAATATTTTAAAATAATTTTAGGATTAATTAGTTAGACACTTGGACAAGAGTTATACGAAATTGAAATTTTCGCCAAAAACTAACTCCACGATCTTCTGTTTTTTCCTCAACAATTCATTCTTGTTTCTGGATTTTCATAAAACTCAAGCCACGCACACTCCAAACCAATACGATAATATACATACTCTATTTTATTTGAAAGATTCCTAAGAACATAAGAAAATGATAAATTATACGACTATGCACCACTCTAGAAGTTTCCAGCCACACTAAGTAATTGTTCTAGATTCTTGCAACCATTGTATAGTTGATGAAGAATTGTGAAGTTGTTTCATCCACGAAATTGCATGCATGACATTTGATTTCATTTCCTAAGGTGAGGATCCCTCTCTTGGCGAGGTAAACTTTTGTTGGTAATCAATCTTACATGAGCCTCCAAGACATAGCTCCAATTTTTAAGGAGGAATTTTGCTCCAAGCTAATGTAAACTTCTTTCTTCTATTGTTGTCTTGACTCCAGCCGCCGATTATATGCTTAAATTATTGTAAGTTAAGTTTTCACATAATTCCCCCTAGGATCAGTTTTTATGTCTAATTATCTTTCTCATTTATTTCAATTTGCACATGTTTAAAAGATCCAAATACTCATCAAATGCATTAATATTAGTCCCAAATGAGTCTAAATACGTATATGAGAGGAAATACATATATGTCAAATCTATTCGCAAGATCCTTAAAAATTAGTGTCTGGTAATCTGAAAATAATCCTGAGTTCAGTCTTATTAAAGACTTCAAGTCAGGATCAAATAGTCAGTAACTTTGAGTGCTCAGAGAGGCTCAGTTTAGATAATCCACATATCGACAACTCGTAAGCTAATCAACTGGATAACTAACTTAACAAATCTTAGTGCGAAAGTGTAAGCCCTAATGTTTTCTACTTGTTTTAAAGTATTCCTGGAAACTTTTTCTTTTACAAAATCAGTTGGTTAAGGACCATGCACTTGCTTATGCAGTTAAGATTGATTGATTCAATTATAAGAAAAGTATGCTTAATGCCCAAGTATGATGACAGTTCAGAAAATATATCAAAGTAAGTAAAACATGCAACAAGTTTAACGTAGTTAGTCAAGCTCCTACATGCATAGTCTTGATTGAACAAGAGAACTTCTTCAATGGAAAGTGACTTGTTTTTAATGTGTCAAGGTGCACCGTGGTTCAGAATTCCTCTCTAAAAAAAACTGACCCCTTGATTTGATGTGAGTTCTAATCCTCTCACACAAACTAGGACAACAACAATATCACTACTCGCTCTAGGGTAAGGTTTAGTATTTTGGGTTCTAAGTCAAGGGCTGATAATCCTTACAAGGTAATGTAAAAGCTTAAGAACTGAATGATCGAATATGGACTGACTCTTAATAACTTGGAGCACTTGGAAAATTGCTTGCAGTTTAGAGTGCTTCGTTTGAATATTTAAATGCTTGAGAGCCTGGTTAACTTCTTTGACTTTAAAATTTCTCGTAACCTTGTTGAGTCAAGGTCTTCTGTATTTTTAGTTGTTGTAGCACAGTTATTCATTGGCCAAAAGCCCACTTTACTTAAAGGCCCAAGGTGTCAACATCTGGCCTAAGAGGCACAGGGAAAGCCTAATGCATGATGACACAAAGGGAATTTGTCTAAGTTACGAATCCAATTGAGATAAAGGCTCTCGTAGGACATCAGCCTCACTATATAGGGACCTCGAGCGAATCTTTCCAACCCGACCAGCTTTGGCTATATCAGGAGAGGATCGACAATGTTCTAACCTCACTTGGTCTCGATAAATATCAAATGAGATTTGATGACATCCCAAACTTATCTTGACTCGATAATATCTGGTGTCTTATGATATTGTAACTTGCTAGACCTCATCTAACCTCATAAGACATTGATCGCCCCTTAGAGAGAATGTTCTAGAGATTTCACTCCTCGGCTATTCCGACGAGGTTCCAAACTAGCTGAAGATAAGATCATATATTATGACATATTATAACAGATGAGCCCTCAGGCTTAGGACCTTCGTGTCATCCATTCGAGATAAGCGAATATCCCAGAATCATAACGACCCACCGAGCCCTAAAGGTAAGAATCATACAAAGTCGTCAGCAAGCTCATTATCGCGCTTAAAAATACTTCGACTATCAGGATCAGACGCAACTAATTATCTCTCTAAGCGTTGAACTGATTACCTTTCTAGTTAAAGATAGTCCGACCAAAGTTAACTCAGTGAGCTAATCATCTCGTAAATAAATGATTTAGGTGATGGGGTTCAGGCGAGCTAATCATCTCACTGAACCCGAATCTAAGACCTTATGAAGGCAATCTTGTTAAGATTAACTTGGTGAGCTAATTATCTTGCAATAAATAATATTGATGATTGAGTTCAGACACAACTAATTATCTCCCTAAACTCAAACCCACAAACTCTTCAAAGAGCAGTTATACAAAATAGTCAGCGAGCTAATTATCTTGCTTAAAAACTATTGTGCATTAAGGATCTGGCGAGCTAATTATCTCCCTGATCTTGAATTGTTTACCTTTTTAGGTGTCATATCAGTAACATTTTAGCAAGCGAATCAGTTTATTTTTTAAAGTTGTACTCTAATCTCAAATTTTTAGGTCCAAACATCAAGATTCCTGATAAGAGAACGTTTGAAAAACATTTAGAAAATAAATTAGTTAGAAGATGAAAAAGTATCATTTCATTCAAAATAGAAGAAGTTACGAAGGGTGCTCCTCAGGGATAATACATGACATAGACCTAACAACTATTACAAGAAGATCTTTCTATCTCTATAGCCCAAATGCAGTATAATCTTCGACCAACTCTAGCTCCTGCATAGTGGACGCGCTATAGCTGCTGATGTGTATGACGTTGATGGAAAGAGAAATGGTAGTCATTTAAGACCACCAGAGGAACGATCAATAAAAAAGGGTTGTCTTCACGATCAGACACACTGCTGGAAGACTCAGGGGAAACCCATATTTGGAGGCCATTTGCAGTGAACCCAGAGCCACAACCAGTGGGGGGAGGGGGAGGAAATAGGACGCTGGGGGCCTGGTTGAGGATGTGACCCAAGCCTGAAGAAGAGAGCAAAGCAGAAATAATATAAGGCCGCCTGCATTTCCAGGAGGCCTTGCAGATGGAACTCCATAATTGTCGTGGGAGGAATATTGAGAAGCTAGTCCATGACTGCATCAGGATTTAGCTCCTCTCTGCTACCCAATGGCTCATGTTCATTAGACCAAATGGTTCCATGAGGAGTTAGTTCCGTCTTGCAAACCAACCAAAGGTCAGAGTCGGGGGAGGAATCATCACTCTCTTCAAACTCATTCTCGAATTAAGACTCCAATTCCATCAACACAAACACTTTAATTTTAATACAAAGTGGAAAAATCACAGACTCATGAGAATGACTTGCAAAGAGGCAGACTATTATAGATCAAGCCAGGGGGCACAAGTGCAAATTTAAAAAATTCCCAAATAAATATGAAAGAGTTTCAAGACAAATTTAACAAGTGTAGCGTGGTCCCCTACGAAAGTAGCTGTCGCATCCGCGTCACGAGGAATATCCTGGAGAAATGGTGGGAAACAGTTATAAATGTGACAAGTCAAAGACCCAAGGGAATCGAGCCACGTGTAAAGCAAATGACACCGCCAGATTTTAGCATAGCTCTCGACGAATGTATGTTTTAAAACTTCACTAAAATACCTAACGTCAGGGAAAGAAAAATGCAGATCAGAGATGCAGAGGCCATAAGCTTGAAAGAAAACTCAAGAAAACTTCAAGTGTCTCATGTTAGGAATCTATCATCAGGATAACTGTGAGCCACTGAACCATCTCTTCCCTAAAAAAAATTGAGCAAATCATAGGGGATAATTGTTGTGGCACAAATATTCCTGAGCGTATTGAGCTCAACCCATATCCAAGAAATCTATGTTGGGCCCTGATCCAATGGGATCAAGGCAAGACAAGGTACACTCAAGGGCGCGCTGAGTACTAGACAAACCCGAGTCAGACTCAGGATCGTGGAGTCAAGTCCATCAGGCATCCTTGAAGGGAAGGACATTGATCATGAGGAAGATTCAGGATCAGGGCCAAGATTGTCAGAAAACCCGAAAGGTCAAACAAATCATCAGAGGCACAAAAAGTCTGACCTGAGTAGATAAATAATGCCAAGGAAACAAGATCTTACCCTTATCCCGTATCTATACTCTGACTCTGATACTATAATGGACAAAACAACTGTCCGTACATTTAAAGGAAAAAGTTAAACATGAAAAATTATCTTGCCACCTACGATCTTTAGGCCATAAGCTAATGTGGGCATGAAGAAATACACGACATGCAAACACATGTACAATTAGGGTTAGTTTTATCCATTATAAATAGGTCATTTCTTTAAAGAAGAAGAGACCACCATTATTAAACTCTTATACTTACAACATATTTTTGTTCATAATAAATACAAGACGAAGCACATTAAAGTCCTAGTGCAAACACAAGTGGCAAGACAAATTGACGAGTTATTTCTTTTGGTTACTATTACTATCGTTCCTAAAAGCCCACTAGAAAATTTAGGAACAAGCATGTACCAAGTGCATTGTGCAACTCAAGTGTATTTTTAAAAAATTAGACAAAATACTATTGAAAAGTCACACATGTTATTATTGAAAATTTTATTTTTAAAAATTCATTTTTAGTAATAATACGTGTGACTTTTCAATAATAAATAATGTATCTTTTTAAATATACACTTGAATTGCATGATGCACCTATTGCATACAAAACTAAGTCAATACCAAACATTTCATCAAAAATATCAAAAACCTCACAAGGAGTATCAAAATT
>JAPKLY010000133.1:279767-301816 GCA_026898435.1 Prunella vulgaris | reverse complement strand
ATTATTATTATTATTATTATTATTATTATTATTATTATTATTATATGCTTAATAAGATTTATTTACTTTGTGAAATTTAAAATAATTGCATTAGAAATTTATCTTAGATTCATAAACTAGTTTTCAAATTCGTTGTATGGTTTTTATGTTCACTTAAATGATTTCTAAAACTTACTTCATAATTAGTAATTAGATTAGTGAAATAATTTGAAAGCATTAATTATTTTGTTAGTGATAAAAACTTATATATAAAACGTTTCATGGTGTGAAACATACCAATTTATATAAAACGTTTTACGGTGTGATAAAAATTTATATAAAATATTTCACGGTGTGAAACATGACAAAATTTATATTACTAATTTAAAAAAAAAATTATACTTTTAAAGTAACTATAAGGAGAATATGTATTTTTAAAAGAACATATACATGTTTCTTAATTTACTTTTTTTATTGATTTATGTTGATAATATATTGTTAATATACTAATACATCTTTTAATACCTTACCTATGCTACTATAAGTAAAATATATATTTTTCATATAGTGTTATTATAAGAAAAAATATTAGTTTTAAATAAATATGTATTTCTTTGTAGTGAAATAGTTACTATTTTTATATAATAACGCATATAAAATAGTAAAAAAATGTTGATATGAATTGGATAGAAATTTTTTTGGTCTCATAACTTTTGCACTTTTACAAATACGTCCCAATAAAGTTAATTTATTCAATTACGTCCCAAATGACACGTGATCGTCGAAAAGCCCCAGTTTAAATGGCACGTGATCAGCACATGGGGTCGAAACACGTCATTTCGTTTACTCTGGTTAAATCCGACGAAAATTAAGATGTAAATTGTATACTTAATAGATATTTAAGACGTAATTGAATAAATAAAATTTATTGTGACATATTTGAAAAAGTGCAAAAGTTATGAAAAAAAAAATTCTATCCCGTCATTTTACTAGCTACTAACATGAAAATTAGTCTCTTTCTATGCATATCTCAATTTCCACCTTTCAATATATATAAGGTGTGTTTTCAATCTCTTTTAAAAAGTGTAAAATCATTTTCTTTTTGAAGTTGGTAAGACCCAACTTATTCAAAATAAGAGTGATTCTACACTTTTAAAAGTGTTTGATAGTTCATACAATTTGTGCGTAGATTTTTAAAGTACAAAAAAAATTGCCTAATTTAGAAATGCAGGAACAAGTTGAAATAAAACTTTATACTTAAAAACACTAATATCACAAATCATGATTTGCATGTAGATTAAATTTATTTTTTTGAATAAGTCGTTCACTAAAAAAAAAATTGAGTTATTTAAAGAACAAAAAAAAAAAAATCTTAACGACTGAAGAACAAAAAAGAAAATAAAGAAAACCTACTTTAATTAAGTTATTTTGTCTCTTTTGTATTTTGTGTTGTTATTTTATAACTCAATTATATTTATTTAGTTTTATAAGTGGATATTTTATTTTATTTAACATATAAAATATTAAAAAAATAGGTATGTTGAACCGCCGGTAAAACCGGTTGAACCGTGAACCTATGCCTTGTCCGATTTGATCACCGGTCATGTTATGAAAACACTGCCTGTGAGCACTAGCCAGCACATTTTTTGTCTTGCGGGAAAATGTTATCTTTGACTCAATTTTTTTATACATTGCACTATCTCTCTATTTATGTACATAATACACGTATAAAATAAAAAGACGAAATAGAATATGCACCCCTATAATACACTGCAATATCTTCATTTGATACTAGTATATTTGTGGTTCCTTAGGATACAACCAAATCTAAGAGGATCACCTATGACACATATGGTACATCCATTTTTGTTGCTATTGCTCTTGTTGCCCCTGTTGGGTCATCAGCGAGTCTCTCCACTGACCCAGTGTCTTTAAGACCAATCATGGTGCATGGGGATAAACCCAAAAAATATTTGGGTATTGACTTAAAGAGATGGTAAAAAAAAAAAAAAAAACTTCTACTTCACAACTCTGTCCTAAGCAGAACTCCTTATTGAGGAATACTCAATGGTTTCACTAGATGAAATAAACTTTGCTAAGAGGATCACCTATGACACATACGTCAATGGTAACTACTCATGTCGTAGCTACAATTAGGTGGATTAGTTAACAATTTGTACGAGGTATTTTGTGAACACCGTCTGTTAAAGAGTTGTGGACTGTTTTGGAGACAAAGTACAAAATTTGAAAATTTCCGAACTAAGAAGTTCATGGTGGTATGACTGTACGACTTCAAGATAATAAGCATTTTTTTTCAAATTTTTGACTCAACAGAGGGTAAAATGCAAAATTTTAGAATTCTAGGGATTTAAATGCAAACAAACCCTTCTCACTCACTACATAAGCATTTTTGTTCAGATTTTAGAAAAACAAACTTGGGGAAAGCTCCTCTCTCCACTCTTTACACACACTAATACACATAATAGTTAAAGTTTATTATTTTCTTTGTTAATTTTTGTTAGAATTCATGAGAATGTTGAGGATTCAAGTTGTATTGACTCTATGGAGGTGGTCTCTACCCTTTATCTTTAATTTTAGTATTTTAATTTCTATGTTCTTGGGTAATTGCATTTTAATTGAAATGAGATTTATGTTTCTAGCAATGAACTAATCATCTTTTGCTTTGAGTGTTGGATTTATGTATAAAATTAACGTGTTAATGAATTTGTAGGTTTGATTGTGTTTATTTCTTAGTGTGAATGTTTTTATTGATGAATTTTGTATATCTCAATTGATTAGTTTATTTTATTAACCTTTATATTGAATTTTGTACATTGAAACGAGAGTTGTGTATGCATGATTGTGTATTTAGGTAAACATTTTGATTAATTAATTTGAGTTTAAAATAGTAACTGATGTCATTAAGAGAGAGTTGGTTGCTAGATCCTCCATTAGTAGACATTAGATGCTTTGATGGCCGTCTAAATATTTAGTGAAGAGACGAAACCTAAACATTAGTCAGCATGTTGAAAGTGTTTAGGTATTCACGATATTAAGAGCTTATGAAAATTAACTAGACGCTAGTTAGTCCACATTGTTTACATAAGCCTTAAAAGAAATTGGTCTACACATATATATGATCGCTCTTAGCACACATCTTGAAAAAGACATTGTTAGGTTAAAAATTTGTCGCACATTAGTGAAATATATAGTGAAAACACTCGAAACATATTAGTCTTGCACTTTCTTTGTGAAAGTTAGCTAATAGTTTAATTGCTTTCTAGTTTAATTGTTATTTGGTTACATTTCTTTACTACTTGCTCGTCACTACAGTACCATGCCGATATATAACTTCGGAATTTCACCCTATTCCTAAATCTTTTGGATTCAATAACTACTTAGTCTTTGTTTACTTTCACTACTATGACAATCCGGTACTCTTGCAAGGGAATAGGAAATATTTTTACAAAAATTCTCGCTAAGTCAATAGGCTTATTTAGTTCGTTGTTCCTCTATATTTAATGATGTTATTAATACAGAGAAGTCAACTATTTTACCTTTAAAGACAATACACAAAGCCTACGAACACTAGGTAAGTTGTATTTCATCTTGCGGGAAAAAATCATTCTTGACTCGATTTTGTTATGAATTTCTATTTTTTTTATACATTGAAAGTATATCCATTGTCTCTATTTCTATATAGATGACATGCATAACATAACATGTGCATTTGTTATTTATTATAGATGTATTTTGAATGAATAAAATACTCTCTTTCCCTCTCCCTCCTCCCTCCCCACCACATTTTTCAGAATTTTTGCAGGAAAAAAAAGTAGCGGAACTGTTTACTTTTGTTGACACTCCTATTCTCAAGCCTTTAGAGCAACTTTAACTCAAATAAGCAATATATAGCTAATTAATATATTAAATTTTAATATAAAGGATGGCAACAAGATTTTGTACATTACCAAAAAGGAGTTGTGGAAGCAGAGGACTCATCTTGCGATAAAGCTGCTCTATCACAAGATTTTGTTTGCACATCTACAACTCGCATATGTTTATAGAGCATTGGTCTACCTGAAGGGATCAAAATCATTTGTTTATCAAGATGCAAAAGCAGAAGAATTCAAGGTTACTAGGAAGGGTATCGCAGCGGGCCCGCAGTGAAATCTGGAGTGTTGATATCCTTCAGCACTGGACTCATCTTCAATCCAACAAGCTTCACTCGCGGATTTGAGTGGCCATCGACCAAAACATTTGTAACCTGCAACACCATCATCATTTCATTGTTATTTTAATGATGACAGCAAATATAAGAATAATTGTTTGTGAGATCGTTGGGGGGTTCGACTTGTCAATCATTGATGAGATACTACAAGCTATGGCTGGCGGCTCTATCTGCCTAGCAACAACGACATCATTTCGTTCCGTTTCAAATCAAAGTGAGAAATCATATCTGTGTAATTTGTTTTTCAGTTTCTTCTGTGAATATCTATTTTATATATTGATAAAAAACCTCAACCCCCTAAGCTCCCTTAAGCCACAAGTTTAACCAGCCCACAAGTATTTAACTGCCCAAGCAAACATATATGTACACACATACATAGAAGTAAATATGTTGGTATATAACCAAAGGGAGTAGCAATTATCATCAACTGATTACCATATACCTGTGTACAGCCAAATAATTTGAGCACTTCCAGCAATACACATGAATCAACAATCAATCCCAATGCTTCATTTGTTAGATTGCGGCACCAAGATAAATCTAAACTCCTCAAGTTTCTGCAGTTTGTAGAAAGAGAAAGTGCAGTATGTTTTGAAACCTGAAACACATCACACGAAAAAACACATGATCAATTGCAAAGCAAATGCAACCACCAAAATTACTACTAGTGATAACCTTCCCAATCTAAAGCAGCCATGCACTAAAAATTACACTTGGTGATTTTTGTTATCCAGTAACTATATAGAACTCTAGTGTTCTAAACACAATGTTGAGCATACAACTGCAAACTATAGCAAAATATCAGTAGTGCAGCCAGTAACAATTCATAAAAAGTGATGCATGCAAACACTATTAAATTTATATTGATTAATAGAAATAGGTGTTCTCCAATATACTTAAAAACTTCTCATTCGTTATAAAGTTAATTACACCATAAAGCAAAATAACTTAGCCATCAAGCAAAAGATGATCACAGAACAAAATACTTCCTCCGTCCCAGGACTACTTTCATAGTAGTCCTGGACATGCGAACAAAGGAAAAGTGAGTATGTGAGTGTAAAGATAAAAAATAAAATAAGAAAAAGTGTTCTTCGTTAACTTTTGTGAGTGAAAAAAGTTTCCTTTTTAGGTGTGTGAAAGTAGATTTGGGACGTCCAAAT
Source organism: Prunella vulgaris (assembly GCA_026898435.1). Lineage (NCBI taxonomy): Eukaryota > Viridiplantae > Streptophyta > Magnoliopsida > Lamiales > Lamiaceae > Prunella > Prunella vulgaris. The sequence continues at coordinate 296,449 of JAPKLY010000133.1, read as the reverse complement.
AAGGAAAGTGTGAAAGTAGTTTTGGTACGGAGGGAGTAGCATATTCCAGAAAACAGAAATTATATAACTATTTGGAAGCAAAATATACTTTGGAATGGATCAGATAAAACAATAATCTCTTAAACTTAATTGCAATAAAGTTGTTTCAAGTGAATTGCTTAAATTTAATTGCCTAAACATGGAGCAATACAACTCTATGAACAAGACGAACAAATAAGTTGTACATTCTAAAAATAGTTTATGGATGTTGCACGGGGTAAGTAACAATTTAATTATTAATCACAACTGTGACATTTTAGAACATATTCAAAACTCCAGCTCAACAGTTTCTTATTTCAAAGAAATAATATAGCAGTCCAACCAGCAATTTTGTGTGCATCTAACAGCATGAGATAAACAGTATTTCAGTTGTTAAAAGCAAACAGAGTCTTTTATTAGGTGCATCCCGCTACCAGTAATCCAGTATGAACTAAACTTTTAAATACAACTGAATATGAGATCTTACCAGGGGAATTCTATTAAGTGCCAGATCTTTCAGAGATGCTCCACCAACATCAAGATATGCAGCAATAGCTTCATCACTGCGGGACAATCAAGAAGGAGATCTCAACTGTCACATTTTACTCATCAGGAATAGAAACATGTTCCCAGTACATCAGTGGGATCAGATAAAGACAGCATTTAAGGATACAAGAAGCAGACGAACATCACTTTTGAAAAATAAGAGACATCTACTGTGACATTTCTGCATCTGTTTCACTCTCACTATATTTTAAACATATATAATTTCAAAACGATGATTCTAGAAAATTATTCATTGTCAAAGCACCTTGAATTTTACAAAATGAAATTGGACAGATAAGCGAGGCTTAACTAATTGAAGGGAAAATCTTATATTTCAAAGAGAATAGAGTTTGTTCATGTATGCCCCCCCCCCCCCCCCCAACAAAACTAGGAAATCAATGGAATAAAAGTATCCTAGTACTAAGAGTTTCTGTAATCAAGATCACTTCATCACGTGAAGTGTTTTAACCACCTTTAAATAGAATAATGCACACTTGAACTAAATTAATAGTTACCTGAATACATTGCACTTAAGTTTTAGTGCGTGAATTTTACTACAGCCATTTGCAAGAAAACCTAAGGAAATATCTGTCAACTTGTCCAAATTTGTCAGGTCTATTGCTCGCAAATCTGAACAAGTATCACCAATGACTTTTAAAGAAGAATCAGACAACTCCCTGCAAAAAGATGAAAATAAAGTCAATTGTTTGGATATTTAAATAGGCTGCATAAAATAAATGTGTAAATCAGCAGACACCGACTCGCAATCTGCAAAAACTAGCTCCTTCATTCTGTGACCATTTGCAGAGAGGAATTTACAAACAAAATCATCACAAACTGTCTGAATTCCAGCTACTGATAAAACCTCCAAATTCTCTAGCTTTTGCAGTGCTGGTAGAATAAGCATAGCATCTATGCCATAACAACAATCCAAGTATAACTCCCTTAAAACTAATTTCAGTGAGCTGGCCAGAGAGCAGACTCCTTCAGCGGTAAGCAAGGAGCACTTGCTCAAATTAACAGATTTGAGAGAAGGAGCAGCTGAAATCAGCATGCGTAGTCCATCATCTGAGAGACGATAAGCACCCTTCAACGATATTGTAGTTAAAGCAGGAAGGCAATTTTGTGAATGAGCCAGGGCATCATGTAGTGCATGGTCTGGCATACAACTTCCACATAAATCGAATTGTAACACCTATTTCAGAGAAAAATACCATAAGGTCCATCAAACACAACACACAAGTACATGACCCTGTTGCTAAATAATTAAATACAACACAGAAGGAATAACAAAGTTAAAACTGATAATTATGTCTTAAACATCAAATCAATGCAGCTCAGTTTAATTATAATCAAACAGAAACAACGTGTTATCAGTTCAGATTGATTCTCCAGTATATACAAAACAATGGGGTATAAATCAAGACACAAAGAGGCATACACAGCTCTACAAAGAACTTGGATATTTTATGAGAAACAGTATCGGTAATTATCGTATGAAAGTGCAAAACATTTCTTTGAAAAATATTCATACCGTCAATTTGCTGGCATTGCAATGTTTGAATGTCTCCGTGATTAGCTCCTCAGTTAACCAGGAACATTCCGGTACACGTATCTCTGTTGGAGTCCCATGTAGAAGCAATTCAAGGAAATGACCATCCAGTTTTCGACTGTCACAAAGAAAATAACATATCTTGTGTCTCAGTGCATCTGGGATGAAGTCAAGGGAAGTGACTGCATCAGCATTTTTGGAAATTACTGACAAGCATAGGTCTATCAACGAGGGAACTTGTTTCAGGTTTTTGCATGACTCTTGGTTCTTGGGGATCCACTTTAGTTCAACAGCCTCACTTTTATCAGTAGAAGCACTGTGCTGCTTTCCATTTTTATTCTTTTCACGATCCTTAATAATGTTCATAGCAGTAGAAAAGGGACCTGGCCAATCTTCTATTCCATCATCTGGTTTGGGGAGTGGAATTTCACTATCAGCAGCATTATGAGCATCGCTTCCCAGTTCATCGTGCACAGAAAAATGAGCAAATCGTGAGGCATTTCTCCTGGCAAACCTTCGAGAGCGTTCCCTTTGAGCACTTCTTGCATTGTCCATAGTCACATTAGTATTTCTCACCTGAACTCTATCAGGCAGTGCTTCATCAACTGCAGTCTGATGAGCCCCTGCAACACTACTTCCATTTATATCTTCCAATTTAATCTCTGTTGTACCACCTGCACTAGAGGAAGAAGCCCCAACTCCCAATTTCATTTTCCTTTTCTCTTCTATGTTCAGTTTTCTTCTAGTCTTCACACGGGTTTCAACTGCAATATCACCTTCATCTTTCACAACTACCACATTTAACTCTGAAGAAGTCCCAACTCCCTGTTTCATTTTCCCTTTCTCTTCAATGCTCGGTCTAGTCTTTGCACCACTTCTGATTACAATACCATTTTTGTCCTTGACTGCACCTTTCTCTTCACTGCTCAGACTAGTCTTCACACTACCTTCGATTACAATGCCACCTCTGTCTTTGACTGCCTCCTTCAAATTTGCATCTCGATTTATGTTAATGGGTAGCATTGTTCTATCCATGAAATTAATTTCAGCAGAACCCTTTATAAAGGATGCTTCAGAAGCAATCATACCTTCAACTTCCTTTCCTCTGTGTAAAGTCCTTCCCTCCTTCCCCTGGCCCCCATTTCCATCTTCCACATGTGTCTTTGCCATACTCTCTGACAGCTCATCACCATTCAAAACTCTACCACTTCTTTTACTATTCTCAGTTCCTTCAGACAAATTACAAACTAAACCACCATAATCTTTCAGTTTTCTCTTCCCAACTCTCCTTCCTGACCTCAAGCTCAAGAAGCCCTTCTCCAGCTCATCTTCTGCAAGTGATTCCAACCCTAATCCTTTCGCCTCCTTGTTGAGTCTCCTATTTGATCCCACAGAGTCCACCACATTAGTTTCTGCATCATAACCAGATCCCAATATTGAAGCACTTCCACCAAACTTGAATTCTTCTTCATTGACCAACTCTGTCACAGCTTGCTGAATCATAATTGGTTCAGGAACACCAACTGAGCAAGCAATCCCTAATTTTGTATCCAAGGCCTCACTCTCCAAGTTCCTTATCTCTTTCTTTTCAACTTTCTTCCTTTTTGCACTCACAGCCTCAGCACTTTCCGGGTACTCAGTTGTACCTGCCTTTTTTGCTAAACGAGCACTGACTCTTCGCACACTTCCACAAGCAGAAACCATAATCGAGCCCTCACCAGAGCCAGAACCCATTTCGAGATGCCCTTGGTTTAGACTCGGTGAACTTAAACCAGGGCTAGCACTGTTGGTTGATAGATTCAAAGTTTCAGAGGTTTTGGCAGGTGTCATAGGTTGAGCAACCACATTCTCTAGCGCCAATGGCTGTGACGGCTTGGGCGCCACCGCAGACATTTTTTTCCTGGATCCCGAAGCTTTCATTACAAACCTATCAAGTTAAAGGAAACAAATAAGCTTCGTGTCCGATTGTTTGTGCGCGGATCGAAATAACCATAAACAAAAGCGAGAAAAGAATAACCAAAAGCTTCAAAATCGTACAGAGACAATATCACAAACACATAACATACACCGGAAACAATGCTTGTATGCGTATAGTAAGATGCGCAAGAGGGAAAAAGATAAAACTTACAAGCAGGGGAGCGGGAGTATGGCGAAGGAAGAGAGAGAAAAGAAGTTGAATAGAGGCGAGGAGAGAGAAACTTTGAGGGCACGCCGTTGGTTATGGTTCGTGTCGCTTCGTTTCTCCCGCCAAAATGTTATTTGGACGGCCTGTCTGAAAGCCCAATAAACCCGTTTTAATCAGGCCCACACGCTTTCTTTTTTAATTAAGTATTTCCCCAGTCCACAGAAGAAAATGTGATTTAATGTAATATAATATTGTAAGATTTGCTTATAAATTAAAAAAATTATATATAAAAAATATACAAGCATATTTAATGGATTGTATTTAAAAAATTATTTTATGCAATAAAAATAATGTATCAACATCCATTTATAGCACACACCTACCTATTATAAATCTCAAACCCTAATACTCGAATATTTGAAAAAATATCACCAAACTTTCTCATTCTTTATGCTCCTATATTCTATTAAATAAATATATACATCAAACTATTTAAACTCATTCTTAATTTATCGAATCATCTATCAAACTATTTATATAAAGTTAACATATTAAGGCGGGAGATCTGAATATTGTGCTAGATTAAATATCCATATTTGGATTTTTTTATTTTTTATTTTTTGTGAAGGGCACAGAATTTTGAAATAAGCCAACGTTTCAGAATAACATAAATGTTTAAAGACATAATAATTAGTATTAAAAAAGTTTATTTACATGTTTTATTTAAACATTTTTACAAATTAATGAAATATCAGCATGGGGAATGATTAATGAACCATTGGCCTCATTTCAAAAGGGGCAATTAGGCAGTAAACTCTTCCATGGGAGGTTGCTTAATGGAACTGCATTATTGCACATAAATGTAACTCATAATAAATGAATGACAAATTTTAAAAATAAATTTCTCATTCGCCATCATGATACTTTAAATTAACAAAACAATAATTAATACTTCCTCTGTCCCCACAGAAATTTGCACACTACTAAAAAAAATGTAATATTAATTTACACGCACACTCATAAATATATACACATATTTACTCATATGACATTACTTTATATATAAAACATATTTTCCTTCGTCCTGTAGGGTGCAAATTCGTACGGGACGGAGGGAGCAGTACTTATCATTTAGAGAGAATATGATAAAAAATAAGGTTATTATACATACTTTTCTTAAAAATAAAATAAAATAATCAAGAATTTGGGAGCGCCAGGAAAGAGGCATAAATCCCATGTTTCTTATTCATCAAAGTCTCATGCTTCCCTTTCTCAGCAACAACTCCATTCTTTAGAACTACAATTAAATCAGCATTCTTGATTGTGGATAGTCTATGCGCCACCACTATGGTGCTCCTGCCCACCATTGCTCGCTCTAATGCATCTTGTACTACTTTTTCCGATTCCGCGTCAAGGGCGCTCGTTGCCTCGTCCAGCAACAATATCTTCGGATCCTTAACTAGCGCGCGTGCTATTGCAACTCGTTGCTTCTGTCCACCTGATAATTGCACCCCTCTTTCACCAACAACCGTCTCGTACCCCTGAATGTATATTTTATTTTAAGCTTCCTTATACTTCACATACTGAGGCTTGATAACCAGGTGGGTTAGCCCACCTGGCCACCAGGCTCCTCACTTAAGTGAGTGACCTAGGTTCGATTCCCTTTGGAAACGAATTAGGAGGGAGATATAAGATCACTCAACAGTTGAAATTATTTATACTGAAAATTAATAATAATATAAACTTTTCAATATAATCAAATTTAACAATTTCAATTGTTAAAATGAATTTATGGTGGACCAGTTTCATATATAAACCTTTCCTCTAGATATTTAAAGAAAAATGAATATATGGTGTATACATGCCATTACGTTATATATCAACCAAACTTTAGAACTCATTTAATTCAACTAACAGCCTTAATATCTTTTACCTTATGTAAAAATTCAAACAAACATTGTAGTATTTGATATCGACATCATTATTATTTGTAGTATCATATGTTATTTTTATAAATAATTATTTTATTCATAAACGAACATCTCAATATATCCGATATTAAAAACGCGTACCTTGGGTAAGGCGGTGATGAAATTGGTAGCATTTGCCATGTCTGCAGCAGCTAAAACTTCAACCTCTGAGGCTGCATTAATCTCTTCGTGTTGTCCATATTCAATGTTGGCCCTAATCGTGTCATTGAATAACACGGGCTCTTGGCTTACCAGACCCATTTGCTGTCTCAACCACTTCAATTTCAGTTTTTGAATTTCAAAACCATCTAATGTAATTTCACCTGAATTTGGATCGTAAAAACGTTGTAATAAAGAAATGATTGTCGATTTCCCACTCCCACTTTCTCCCACAATTGCTACCATCTGAAAAAGTAAATTAATCAATGTGATCCAAGTAATTTTTTTGAGTTCATAAACTATATATATATATATTTTTATTTTATTTTTTTTAAATTTATAATTATCATATATTTATTGTTTGTTTTTTGTTAAAGTTATGCCTCGTTACGACTTACGATATTAATCGAGAAAAATGTTTAATAGTAGAATTAATATTTCCTTAAATACTCCCTTCTTCCTGAACATTCTTTTGCACCATTTTTTACATATTTTTTTAAGAAAGATGTGTAAAAAGTAAAATATTGAGGGTGATATGTAAAATTATATTATGAAAATAATAAAATTTGTTGAATTGAGTGTAAAAATAATGACATTTTGTATAAATATGTAAATATTATAAATATAAAATTAAAAGAATTATTTTCATTTATAAGGTGTCGTGGAATAGACTAAAAAATATATGCAAAATGTTTAAAGATAGAAAAAGTAGCAAATATTTTCATGCATTGCATATGCAAATTTTGTAATCTCCATCATTTCTTTGTGCATTATAATTTTTATTGTAAATTACAAAATAATCAAAAAAACAATTAGATGAAAAAATTTCGCTTCATCTAAAATTTTGAATATGTAGAGGAATTTGAAATTAATTCATTTATAAATAATAAAAGCTCAACATTTCCCTTTGCTTGTAAATTAAAACATGAAAGAATTTTGTTTCATTTAAAAATTTAAATTTATAAAAAAAATGTGAAATTAATTAAAGTTGACATCGTTGTTGAGAGTGTGATGATGAACTTACCTTGCCCGATTGAATAGCCAAGCACAAATCTTTGAAAATCTCAACATCCGGCCTATTTGGATACCTAAAACATACATGCTCAAACCGAATATCTCCTCTTACGTTTTCCAGTATAAGTCCTGAACTATCAGTGGAATCTATTTTTGATTTATGATCAACAATTTCAAAAATAGAAGCAGCACTAACCCTGGCTTTGCCAGAGTCTGGTGCAAGGGCACCGGACTGGGCTATCCCAACCGCAGTCATACTCAATCCGAGATACACCTGCGATTGTAGATTAACATAAAAAAACAAGAAGAAGAAGAAGAAGAAGAAAAAGAAGAAAAAATGTGAGCTTACGCGAAAAACATCACCAAAGGAAATTTTTCGAGCATCAACGAGTCGAGCCCCAACGTAGTAACTAGCTGCATAGACTGAGTACAACAAAAAGAAGGACAACCCAAAACCTGCTCCACTTAGTAATCCATGTCTAGTAGCTAATTTGACTGGGCCTGCACATTTCTTTTGGTGTAGTTCCATCACCTTCTCCTCGGCGCAGAAAGAAGCCACCGTTCGGATATTTCCGACAGCATCACCGGCAACTTGAGTTGCTTCTTCATACATTTTCTGCATTATATGTATGTTAATATCACAAAATCGAATATGAAATTAATACTCCCTCTGTCCACCAAACTATTTCCCACTTTCCTTTTTTGTTTGTCCACAAAACTTATTTTCATTTCCTTATTTGGAAACAACCCACACTCACAATAAAATTTTGGGCCCACAATACTCATACTTTTCTCTTACTTTATCTATCATTTCAATATAATACTATTTTTCATTAAATTCCATGCCCACAAAGAAATGGGAAAAAGTTTCATGGACGGAGGGAGTACTAATTAAGGGTGGCAAATCATGTAATTGTGTCGTTTATAACGTCGGCATGATAATGACACAATAAGATGAAATGTGAACACGACACGATGAGATACATATCAACACGAACACAAAAATTTTCGTGTCAAGGTGCATTACTGGGATATCAAAGTAATTGATAGATTGATTTCTATTAATCAAAGTGCATTCCTGGGGAGGAGAAACATTATGGACGGGAATGTAATTCTCAATCTAGCAGTGGCTGAGGCAAAGAGGAGAAAGTTGGAGAGAATTTTCTCTAAGATTGACTTCGCCAAGGCATATGACTCTATGGAGTGGAATTTTCTAGATATGATGATGGAAGACTTCAATTTTTGTAATAAATGGAGAGGCTAGATCAAGGAGTGCGGTTCGAGAGCTTATGCTTCCATTGTAGTTAATAGCAGCCCCTCAAGGGAATATAAGCTCGAGAGAGGATTAAGACAAGAGAATCCTCTTTTCTATATCTTTTGGTTGCAGAGGCTTAGCATGTTAGTGACCAAGGCGACATAAAATGATTTGTTTAAAGCGGTTGAAATTAGGAAGGAAAAGGTTCGTATTTCTCATTTACAGTATGCTGATGATACAATTTTTATTGGATCAGTGTGTACCCAAAATGCTTGGGCGATAAGAAGAATTTTGAGAAACTTTGAATTATTATCGGGACTAAAGATAAATTATAACAAATGTTGTTTGATGGGTTTGAATGTGGGTGAAAATAGAATCTTGGAAATGGCGGAAATACTTGGATGCAATACGGGGGAGGTTCCTTTCTCATACTTGGGGATTCGAGTTGGAGCAAATTACAAGAAACCATATGAATGGGGGTCTCTGGTTCAGAAATTTCAGAAAAAAATGAAGTCTTGGGAAAATCAGTATATCTCTTTTGGGGGAGTATCACTTTTCTTAATGCAGTGCTATCATCATTGCCAGTCTACCAGTTCTCCTTTTTATCAAATACCGAAATCTACCTTGAGTGTTTTGTCTTCCCTACAGCGTAAATTCCTTTGGGGTGGGAGTGAGAATAATTCCAAAACTTGTTGGGTGAGCTGGAAAAATGTTTGTAAGTCTAAATCTTTGGGGTGAAGGACCTGAGGTTGTTTAATAGGGTTTTATTGGGGAAATGAGTATGGAGATTTTTTATGGCAAGTAAGAGTTTGTGGATTAAAGTCTTAAAATATTTGTATGGGGATATAGATGTGGGAAATTCTGGTATTTTAATTGAGAGTATATTGAGTAGGATGTCAAATTGGTGGAAAGATATTTTGGGGAGTGTGGCAGGTGAGGGGGAAAATGGTTTTGGGGTAGTTTAGAGAGAAGGATAGGAAATGGAGAGAATACAAGCTTTTGGAAGAGTCGGTGGGCTGGTCTTGAGTCTCTTAAAGATAGATTTAGTAGACTTTATCATTTAACTACTTCGAGGGATGCAAAAGTGGGGGAGTTTGGGAGATGGGTTAATGGGGTGTGGACCTGGGATCTAAAGTGGAATAGGAATCTCTTTGATTGTGAGATCTCTAATGTTAATAATCTTAATTGTTTGATTAACAAGGTTCATTTAAAGGAGGACGAGGAAGATACTTGGAAATAGAAGGCATCCCCTAATGAATGCTTCAAAATGAAAAAGGCCTATGATATTTTGAGTGCTCCTGAAAATTTGAGCAGTGGAAGGCCTAATCGTGTGCTCCTTAGTCGAAGTTGGAGAAAAAATTCTCCAATCAAAGTCTCGGCGATGGTTTGGCGTCTTCTACAAGATCGATTACCTACAAAAGAGAACCTCACTAAGAGAAATATCATGCCCCAAAATAGCAACATAAACTGCCCTCTTTGCAATCTCCAGCTGGAAACTACTCCGGGTCTATTTCTTGGTTGCAATGTGTCTTCCAAAATATGGTATGCATGCTATAATTGGTTAGGTTTAACAAGTGTTGGTCTTAATCAATTGTCTAGACATTTTCTATCTCATGCTGGAATGCTCGTTGGGAAAATAGGTGATCGAGTTGGAACTAGGTTATGGAATTGTATTGTTTGAACTATCTGGAAGGGCAGGAATAAACTAGTATTTGTCTATTTGAAGGATTAATTTTTTGACCCGGAGAAGATAGTAGAAGAAATTAAGGGTAGATTTTGGAGTTGGTGCTCAATGGAATATTCTCTACTGTGTAATTATTCTTTTTCAGATTGGTTAGATAATCCTAGAAAGTTACTAAGTTGTTAATGATCTTGTAAAGATGTAAATCTCTATACTGGGTATATTGCCCTTTATCTTTTAGCAATAAAAGAACTTTACTTATATTATAAAAAAAAAAACACGACACGAAACAAAAATTTATTATCAATTTTAATAAACTAATAAGGACGTGATACGACACAATAAGGATACGATAAAAACATGAAAATTAATAAATTTTAGATTTTATTATTAATTTTAATAATAATATATTTATTATTTTGAATTTGAAATTTATTAACTTTCTAATGTTAGATACGCATTACTAATGTATAGCAGAGCACTAACATATTAACATGTTGATAACGGGTTAATGCGTCACCTATTAATTTTATCGTGAATTTTTGTGTCGTGTCCAAAATTGACACTCCTAAGATACATGCACTGATATATTAGACTTGTAAATTGAAATTGTTGCATACTTGTAATGGAACTGGTAATTCAACTTTCATACCTTTGAATCAGCTGTAAAACCTGTGACAAATTTCATGTGAAGATATCCATTTAGTCCAATGAGAGGCAGCATGAACAACACTATGAGGGACAGCTCCCAACTTGCTCCAAAACCAATTACCAATCCTGCAACTGCCGTTGCGATGTTCTGAACAACTAATGAGAGCGATTCACCTACCAAATTCCTCACATATTTCACATCCACGGAGAGACGAGAGCCAATCGAACCGCTCGAGTTCTCAGCCCGATCGAACCAGCTCATCTCCATGTGAACGACTTTCTCGAAGCACATCAAACGCAACCGTTTGATCAGCTTAGACCCCGCCACAGCAAAGAAATACGTCTTCGCTGGGGTCGCTAAGAAAGACGCCACACCCAACACAACAAACATGCACGCCCAGAACTTAGAATCCTTGCGAAGTCGATGAGGCGGCTCGTAAAAAGTTCTGATCGCGCTAGCGAATATGAGCCCATGAAGTGGCAATATCACGCCATTGACCACTGCAGCTAAAGAGCCAAACATCAGCTGCACACATTCTGGTTTATTCAAGCAAGCTAGGCGGTACAATGATACGTCATGCTTATTCGTCGAATTATGAGCTTCTTCGTGTGTAGTTTTCTCCAATGAGAATGAATGACGACCACTATTTATTCCCATTTCATCAGAATATGTGTTGACATCATCTCCACATTTGTCATCACATATCACCTCCTCTGTATTGAAACTCTGGAGTTGTATGAGACGATTGTATTCTCCTTGGGGATTTCGTATCAGCTCCAAATGTGAACCTTTCTCTGCAATCTTTCCATGGCTAACTACAGCGATGGTGTCTGCATTCTTGACTGTGCTGAGACGATGAGCAACGATAAGTGTCGTCCTGTTTGCCATGACCCTGTCTAGAGCCCCCTGCACGACCTTCTCCGACTCTGTATCAAGAGCACTTGTTGCTTCATCGAGAAGTAGTATTCTTGGATCTTTCAGGATTGCTCGGGCTAAAGCTATCCTCTGTTTCTGTCCTCCGGAGAGCTGGCTCCCATTCACACCTACCATCGTATCTAGGCCCTGTAAAAAACGTGTATACATCAGGTGACCGTATATTATTCACTTTAGTTGTACTGTATAAGAAAAGTGTTGCTCTCACTATGCCAAAAACAACCTACGACAACAGTGAAAAGACAACGGGTATTGATTCTACCCGTTGTCATAAGAGCGATTCCCGTTGTGTTAACTTATGTTTCGCGCCACAAGACAACGGGTTTATCTCCCGTTGGCATTTTTTTTTTTTTTTTAAATTAAATTAATATGGAGCATGAAAGGAACACTGAAAATATTTTCATTCTAGTTTCATCATCTTCGTGTCCCTTTTTCGATTGTGTGCCAAGTTGTGCCCTAACCCCTAAGTAGACCCACCACTCGTCGGCTCATCACCATGAAATCATCTATTCCCCTTGCATCTATGAAATCATCTCATCTTGTTCTTTAATTATGATTTTATCATATATATTGTTAGTTATCTTGTTAGGCTTTAAAATTACATAAATTGTATATTAAAAAAAATTAAACACCTAAGTCAACGGGTAATTCCCGTTGTCGTATGCTCCTAAGCTATTGTGGTTACTATAAAAGACAATAGATTGTTGAATTTATAATAGCAACTAAATTCCATTGTCATAGGCATTTATAAAAATGGTCAAAAGTTGTTGATGTTAGAATTTACGACAACGTATATAAATTTATGATAACAGTTATTTATCATTGTCATAAATATGAAAAAATTGTTGTCAAAAGGTTGGACCTACGACAATGAGCCCATCAATAACGGGGAATTCCCGTTGTCGTAGACCTTTTCTAACATGGTGTCTTATTTAAATGAAATAAATATATTATGAGATTAAATGACCTGAGGGAGCTTATCAATGAATTTAGCAGCATGAGCATGTTGTGCAGCAACTTCAATTTCTTCAAGAGATGCACCACTCTTCCCATATGCAATGTTTTCCTTGATGCTAGAAGCAAACAACACAGGTTCTTGGCTCACAAGACCAATCCTTTCTCTGATCCATCCGACACGAAATTCTTTGATATTAATGCCATCAATCAAGACTTGGCCATCTTGTGGATCATAAAACCTCTCCACGAGATTGATAACAGTTGATTTTCCACTCCCACTCTCTCCGACCAGGGCCAACGTCGTCCCGTTTGGTACTTTAAGAGAAAACGCATTAAGTATTCGTTCATCCGGTCTTGTTGGGTAGCTAAAACACACATCCCTTAACTCCACATCCCCATTCAAGTCCTTCAGCACACGTCCATTGGCGCTGTATGGGTCTATTTCAGGTTTTCTGTGAATTGTCTCAAACACGTTGAAAGCAATATCCTGACCAGCTCTGAATGCAGTCAGGCATGGAGATATTTGTCCTAAAGAACTAAAAATAAAAAAATAAACATTCTTACTCATCCGCTTTAGAAAATCATATATCATGGAACCAAGTGAAATCAAAGATGCCTCAACATTTACTGGTGCCCGTCAGATAAAAGAGAAGTTGTTATTAGTGAGGCAAATAATTGTGAAGGAATAAATAGAACTTACAAAGATCCTAATAGAATAGCCATGGTTATGTTCAAGACAGCTCCACCTGAATATCCCTTCTCCATTATCACTTTGGCACCATACCATACTCCTAAACCGTAACTGCTGAAGAAAACCAACATAAAAATGCCTGACCCTAATCCTGCAGCCAAACCTTCTTCCACACTCGCTTTATAAGATTTGTGCACACACTTTTCATACTTATCCACAGCTTTTCTCTCCCCTGTGAAAGATGCAACCTGCATTAACAAATCAACATCTAACAATCAATTATAACTATACATACATACGACTTCAAACAAAAAAATAAAATAAAAATTTTGAAACTCATAAATATTTGTGTTTGTCGGGAAATTGAAAATAGTGTTGTTTTAAGAAGGGGATGTCTAGTTTTGGTCCCATTCGCCCACATGCTAAAACAACACCGTTTTCAAATTTCAGGTGATTTCCAGGCGCCTAGACATTGAACAAAGTTTTGAATATTAAGATTAAATTGAAAACATTTGTGTTTTAGGACAGTAGACAATTTATGACGAGTAAATTATGCAAAATAGTCATTTGTTATGTGGCTAAATTGTATTTTGGCAACATTGACAAAAAAAAAATATATTTTTTTAGCATTTTAACTTTAAAATTGAAATTTTCAATTTCACAATCAACTTCCCACCTATCCGAAATTCACTTGTTTCTTTAATTGGCACACCTAAAAACAATTGAAGTCTTGGATGAAAAATATCTCACGTACCAAAAATTAAGATGAAAATGTAAAAATTTTTTAGGGAATAATCCTGGTAGCAGGTTTGGACAGTTTAAGTAAGGGGTATTTATATAAAAGACTGATGAAAATGACTTAAAAAAGAGTTTTGTGAGATGATTTACTGTTGTAATAGAGGTGATTGTTTGTTGAACGACCACAGCTGCTTCAGAATAAGCAGCGTTGCCTCGCAAAGTTAGCTTAACCATCAGCACCGTCATGACGGCGGCCGAGAGAACCAGAACCGGGATTGCAGAGAGCAAGACCAGCGTCAGAAGCCATCCTTTACTGAAAGCTATCACAAACCCTCCAATGAATGATGATGAAAGCTGTAAAAACTTTCCCACCTGTGCTTTCAAAATTTGTCAAAAATATATCACATATGGCCGGGGCTGGATTTAAGTTAATAATTTTTAAAATTCTGTAGCAGCAGAGGTTTAATTACGTGCCTTCTCCCCAATAGCATCTTGAATTATAGCAGTGTGACTGGAGATCCTCTCAACAATTTCTCCAGTTTTGATCTCTTTATCAAAATATCCAATATCTTGTCTTAATATGGCTTTCAGATATAAGTTTCTTATCCGAGCCGCTTGTCTCTCCCCCGTGATCATCCAGCACGACACCTCTGCCATAAACACCACTTTTATTAGCTGTTTTGATTCTCTATTTACACAGTAAAAAAAAGTGTTTTATTTATTTTTACTTGGTTAAAAGCACTTTTCAAACAGGGGCCTCAAAATTACTTACGCGAAAAAGCTGCAACACCCGACCCCATCGCCAGATACACAAACTTCAGCGACACCTAAAGGTAGACTAATTAATACTATAACTGTAACATGAAATAAAAAATAAAAAAACGTGCAGGCTAATATAACTGAAATATGGGCTATGCTGCGTATGGTACCTCAGAGACTCGGTGGACGAGTGTTGGAGCATCGGCGTTGTGTCCGAAAGAGTTGGCGAGCTGTCCGAAGAGGAGAGTCATGAGAGGCAAAGAGAGGCCAATCCCAAGAGAAGTGATGACACCAATGGTCATTAGTGCATAATCCAGAGGGTCTGCAAAGGAGTACAATTTGTAGTATGCAACTCTGCAATCTGATTTTGACTTTTGTTCATTGCATGGCTTTGGTGATGCAATCTCTTCTTTTTCTCCTTCCACGTTGCTTCCATCAACACTGCCCATCACTTATAATAAGTCTTCAACTTCTCACAGCTTCCTCTCTTGTTATGATGATGAGGTTTTATAGGGACTATAATTTTATGGGTCTGTCAATGTAGCACAATCCAAATAGCTCAATCGAGTGAATATAGAACGCTATGTTTTTAAAATTAATGATAAAACATATGGGTACTTTAATTGCAAAATCACCAATAGTTTGATGAGCAATTAGAACCTTTTAAAAAATATTGAAGGATGGTGCAATTCATATGTCATTTTAGTTCTATTTGAGGGAGGGCTTGGTAAAAAAATTCTTCAATGTTAATGAGAATGAGATTATACACATACTAATTATTATATGTAATAACAATAAATAAGGTATATAATATTTTTTTTTCTCCTAAATAAGGAAATCATCACCCCCATTTGATTACCTCAATCTCACCTTATAATCATCCTCCTCAATCAATCCCCCGTATCACAACCAATAATATTCTTTTTTTGTTAATTTTTCCAAAATTGGAGCACAACATTAATGATGTAACCACCATAAATATAAACTCACATTAATATATATAAGGGTAAAGGAGGAAAATAAAATTCCATACCATTACCATCGAAAAATTTGAAACAAGCGTTCCCTTAATTTATTATGACTCGATTATGTTATATCTATAGACTTTAAAACATAATGTCGGACAACATGAAAGGCTGAGGAATGTAACTAGGGGTGGCAAAATGGGTCCGGCCCGATGGGCCGGCCCAGTTGGCCCGTCTTTCAGGCCAGGCCGGGCCTAAAAATAAGCGGCCCGAAATGAACCGGGACTATTTGGCCCGGCCCAGTAGGCCCGCCGGGCCAATCGGGCTCGGGCCGGGCTTGGCCCGAAAAAATACTGGCCCGTTTTTTTTTTTTTTTTTTTTTTTTTTTAAATTATGATTTTGCAATGTACCAAACCAAAAGGCTCAAAACAAAAAACTACCCAAATCCTAAATTCCTAATTATAATTTCTAACTTTTTTTTAGTTTAATTCTATTAATGTTTGATTTTTAACCAAAATGAATTGAGTTTCAATAAACTAATATTTATTAATTAGAATTTCCAAAATGAGTTTAGTTCCCCTGTTTGTTTTCAGGTTCTAAACGTGTGTGTGTTTTCATTCTTCAAGTTCATTAATAATATATATAATTAGAATCTTATTGATTAGTT